>JAMKCH010024382.1:0-36489 GCA_023653785.1 Ophioderma brevispina
TGTTTCAATCAAAAAATTATCTCACAATTTCTATATACAAGAGAAAGGAGAAAAAACATAAGAACGCTTATGATTAATAAAGCATATCGCCAAATACAAAGACTTTGTGAATTGTTAGTATAAGAAAGACTCATTTTCTTGAAATCGCATTTCACTACAGTCATCATCTTTATTCTTTATCGAATTATGCTAACATTTGACAAAGACAAATTGCACTTAACTTACTATCATTAAGTTGTGTAGGATCTCCTTCTATTTTCCCCGGCTATAACTACGCCAACAAGGAGAAGCATGCCTTTGTTTGCATACAACCCGAGGAGAGTAAAACCTTGCTTTTTCGATTGAAAGTATTTGACATGTTCACTGTAAAGGAATTCCTTCCTTTTCTGCGGTCTCGGCTTGTCCCTTGTTTACTTTAAAAGTAAGATATAATAATCATTAGACTGACTTTAAAAAAAATGAAAACCATAATGAAATTCATTACTTTTTGTTGCACAATTTTAGGTGAAATTAATTTACCAACCCATTCTATAAGTTCAGCTTCCACAATGTACATCGTCTCGTTGAAAATCCTACGGAAAGAACGATTACATCTATTGAAATCACCAACTGCAACAACCCCATTATTAACTTCGACTCCGTAGTCCTCTCCTCTGGATACCCAACAGAATAAAGTAATTACTAGAAAGACTTCATATCAGTAGTGGCCGCATTTCTACGTCTAACACTCTAATACAGTGTTCGAAAGTTTAATGCCGAGTGGTGTTGGTTTCGAAGGGTTGGTATTTAGCAATTAAACAACTTGGTGTTTAGAAATTAACTTTGTTGTTAGATTTTGACATGTTAGAGATTAAACGTTTTAAAACGTTTGAAGCGTGGGGAAGTGTCCGCCACGATCGCTTTTGCACGAGCAATCACTAGAGGCTATACATGAGCCCGCCCGCACGAGGGCCCTGGGAGACATTTTAAAGTGTCAATTCGAGAGCTCCTCGGTTATCTCTTATATTGATAATTTTGTGACCCCTTTTAGAATGGCAATAGTTTTATGACCCCCCCCCTGTTTTCTGTCCAAAAACTGCCCCCAGCCCCCCCCCCGCCCCCCCAGCCCCCCCCCGGCCCGCCCCCCCCCCCCCCCCCCCCCCCCCCCCCGCTGTCGAAAAACATGACATTATCCTAACCTTACACTAAGAGACAAGTATTTGCAGAATCCAACATGTGTTACTGGCAAAAAGCAAGCGCAGCTTGGTCGCAAATGGGTCATGGTTTTGCCCATTGTTCGTGCTGCCACGTTTAACAATTAATCATTGTCAGCAGTAGGACTAGACTGCACAGAAACTGTAGATGCGTTGGGGGGTTCGAATTCTACAATTTTGATGTTATGGTCATGTTGACATATTGCTTTTTGCATTTGGATTTACACGCCTACTATTAGACCTGATACATACAGTGCTTATTTGGAATACCTGTCTGTGACAACTAACTGTATAATAACTATATTAAGCATGTTGGATTGTATTGCACAACACCGTGAACGTCTGACAATGCCACATAAAAACAGCCAAAGAGACAGGCATTAATACTACTTTCTTTCAGTTAAATTTTTCTGGCCTGTACTTTCGCAAGCACCCATTATCTTACTTTAGTGGAGGAGCTAGGACCCAGGTCAAACCTGATCGTTTACCCACCCCCTCACTACAGAAATTTGACCCTTTGGAGTTATTATGAACCCTCTATATCAACGCTATGTAGGTAGTACTCCCTCAAATTGTAGTGTCACTTTTTTTCAAAAGGGGCCAATTAAGTTTACACAGGGGTCAAACTTTTAAAAGCTCCAACATGTTGAAATATTCATATTGTCCGTCTACATAAGGATCCAAAAATGTAGATTTTGTACCAACTATGACCATCGGTTTGGAGTTTACCGGGTAAAAAGGGCTAAAAATGGTAAAAAGGAGGGTCAATTTCTTTTGTACAGGGGCAAATCTGAAGTTGCTGGCTCCAATTTTTTAACAAATGATAGAAGTTGTTCATCTAGCTTAATGAGCAAAATAAGGAATAGTTTGGTACCATCTGCAATGCACTAGTTCAGCCATTTTATGGGACAAAATAGGTCATAGGTCACCATAACCCCATTGGTGTGACCTCTTGACCCTTATACTCTCCGTAAGTAACATTTACATAATACACAAACATACCTTTTATGAGTCTCTAACCTCAGCAAATAACTTCAAGTATTAAAATAAATCAGATTAATTTTATGTACACCCTGATACAAATTGAATGACCTTTTTTTTACCATTTTAAGCCATTTTTAGCCCTTATAACTCCAAAACCAATGTCTATGTTGGACAAACTAACCTGTTGGAATCCTTATGATAGATGGGGCAATATGGCCTACATTTCAACATGAGTGGGGTATTTTAAAAGTTTGACCCCTGGTTTAAACTTAACATTGGCCCCTATTGAAAAAAGTGGATACACAATTAGGTACTACCTAGCCTAGCATTGATATAGAGGGTCCATACTAACTATCACAAAGGTGTCAAACCTTTTCTGTAGGGGAGGGTAAACGAACTCTTAAATAAGGCCCCTATGATATTCTGCTCCTCCTCTACATTCTTATTCTTGGACGTGGTTTTCTCAAGTTCCAGAAATGATTGGCTTAGGTCAAAGGTCCGCCCATCCATTTAAAGGACGCAAACCCCGCAGCGCGCGCAAGTGGCTGTAAGCCTGCTACACCTAACACGGGATTCCGTCTGCTCATCAGTCCACGGGAAGGTATTTAGCCGGCTGACAATGTTTTCAGTTTGTAGATTATGGACCCATCTTGTTCACATCATGCGGGGACAATGGAATATTAATTATTAAAGAAACAAAGGACAGATGTGAATCTTAAAAAGGAATTTTATTATGGGAATAACAGCCACATTTTGGAAACAGCCTCCACGATCTCATTCCATTCTGTTCTTGTGCTTTTACCGTCCACACTTGATTTTCGTACCCTTCCCTCGCCAGTTATAATTGCTGTTCTCCCACGAATAGCGCCACAATCGTTTGGATTTCTTACTCTCCCCACCGTAGCGCCAATATTTTCGTTCGATCAGATTGCTCTTTATTTTCGGCCCTTGTACCGCTTCATGTTTTCCTTCGGTACGCTCCCTCATAGAAATTTTCTATTGGCGCCATTGTTCCTTCTCCGTACTTGTCTCTACAGGTGTCCGCCTTCCGCTTTCCTCTCTCTACCAACTGGTGGCCTATAGTGTCCTCATGCTGAGTCGATATTATTCTTCTGCATGCTTCTCTGATTAACATTAGCCTCCCTTCCATCTCTCGGCCCTCCCATCCCTGTCGTGCAATATCGATGCCTTCCTGCGACTGATGCCGCCTTCGTCGGTTCTTCTTTAGCCTCCACATAATGAGCCTGTAATGCAACCGCGCTTCGCCACACCCCAGAATACGCTCTTACAATTTCGCTTTACACCCCCTCATGCCCCGCACCCTTGCTTGTCCGTTACTTCGTCCTTCCGAGTTTCATCCATCCCGGCCCCCAGCCCCCCCATTTTCCTTTCCTGATGTCCTGGTACCAGCACCTTAGCCGTCCTCCCACTCCCAACCCCGATCATTATATCTTTTCCATTCTCGCTCTTTCATCCCTCCCCTCGGTTTCCCAACGCTTCCCCTTGACTTTCCCCTCCCCTAACCAACACAGCCTTAAAAATAGATTTGATGACGTCATCGGCATTGATTGGTGTATTATTTGCTTCGGGGACCATTCAGGTACAAATGACGTACGTATCCTACATTGAAAAAAAACAACCGACATATCGTCATCGTACGTCGGTTGGAATCGGAGGAAAAGAAATTTGCTACTGTTAGCCCATAAATATACGGTGTCTTTTGGAAAAAAAATAATAGCACTTTGGGCAACCAGAGGGTCATGTACAGACCGTGATTTAACATAGTCGGATTTATACATATCGGTCGCCCCCGAAGAGCACACTGATTTCTGATACCTGACACGTGACCTGTACCTGACAAGTGACACCAACCTATTCATATCGTTACCGTTTATAAGTACAATACGGCAAAGCAGCAAGCATTTCTGTATCTCTGGTTGTCCACAGCGTAAATCGATCAAGATGTGAGACTTTACATGTTGTTCTGTACATGGAGGGTAGGACACGATCTGCTCGATTTTGGCATTGGGGATTTCAAACGTTTAATTGTGAAATGCTACATGCATTTTACTATGGCAGTATCGGTCCCAGTGTACATGAAAAAATCATCTCTTAAAACCTTTGTCAAAAGATATTAGTACGATATGATAAATAAGAAAAAAATATGAAGTTCACAATCAAATTCATGCTTCTGTTAAATTACTGTTTTGCATAACTCAAAACTCCAGAAAACTTCCCATGCAAAGTTAATCTCTATCAAACATAATACACTTGACATACGCGCCATGGACTTACAGGAGCTTGCGCTCTGTTGCCATGCGCTCTGATACACTCTAATATCAAAAACAGCCCATTATAATTATTATAACACCCCAACACCATTGCACTCCTGGGTAATAAATATATAATAGATAGTGCGTGCAGCAAATTACGCGGTGTAGTAGAATATATGGCACGCGCAGACGACTCGCCTTATACTGCGTCGGGCATGTCGTGTTTGTATCATAGATACATGAAAAATGGAAATCTGTGTTTGATACACGAATACAATTTACGCAGCGTGTCGATCACCACGCGATGACATTTGGTTCCTTGGATGGCAAACCATTTGCGTTCAAGGGCGGCAATGTGGTCAAGGGGATACAACGACAGATCATGAATCAAAGGTCCTGGGTTCAAGTCCCGCTGAGGCCATGTGTGGTGCACTTGGGGCAAGGCACTTTACCCTGCTTGCCCTCTCTCCACCCAAGGTGCTAAATGGGGAGCGGTTAGGATATGGGTCCATTGAGCGCCGCCCAAAGGTGGTATGAGTATGCCTTGGGCATTTGAAAGGCAACTGACATATTCTAGTGGCAGACGGAAATAAATGTAAAAGCGCTTTGATACATTTGAAAGGCGCTAATTTCTAAATGTCGACATTTATTTTTATATTTTTATTTTTAATTAATAAATAAAAAGACATGATGTAACAATATTTGGGCTTAATTTAGTATTCTGCCACAACCAGTGTGCAAAAAATGCGGGAGCTGGGAGCGCTGCTCCGGGACTGGTTGAACGTCTTGTAGGTGTCTATTAGAAAATTACATGTTGCTCATGAGGAAGAACAACTTTTAGCACCCCCTGGCCCACAACAATCCTTCCAACATTTAGTTTATTCCGTTGAGGCTGCAGAATTCATTGGTGGTGGAACACAATACAAATCTTTCCCAATATATTTGAAACAAATTATGTCGATAAAACGGGAATATAAAGATAAAAGACCACTCAAATATTGGATGCGGGACTATCCATTTTGATCGAGAAACTCTATCCGTCAACTGCGCCAGTTGACGGATCGATAGAGACCGAGAGAGCGTAAATTCGGGGCGGGCTGCGTTGCAGAAATATTTGACGATGGACTTTGTATGTAAATTTTAATATGTAAGTTTTCTCGTCAGTCGACTGCACTTGCATAGACTTAGCTTCCAGCGGATTACCTTTTTTCACTGAGGATGCTAAGAAATTGGTTTAACTTTCCGCACATTTCTGGTCACATTTCGACTTCGAACCGTAAATGCAGTGGCAATTACGGTTAGAAAATTTCGAACAACATACCATTAGAACACCATCTAAGATGGTCAAAAACAAACATCTCCAATTTTATCTCTAAGTCATGGTCTACCGAATGATAAATTTGTTACACCCTGTTTGTTCTAATGTGTAAGTTACGCTAGTCACTCTGATCAAGTACGTCATACTGCATAAATTAGGAGTTATCGAATTGTCCTTTAGTGGCGCATCACTATCGCCTATGCAGGCATTTAAAAAACGAAAACCAGGTTTGGACCCTTGTGAAGTATGCAGGGACCCCACTGCCTTGTCAGCTCTTGCCATGGCGTCGTTGGAGTTGTAGAAATGATTGTAGTCGCCAATTTGTGGAAACAATATTACATTTTGTGTCTTTGGAGATTTTTTCACAATAGGTGATCGCTTCTATACTGTCCAAGTTGTGTTTGATCCCGAAGAAAAGGAAAGTGATACGAACCTAACAACCATTAATAGTTGGCCGTATTGCACGACACAAACACAGGGGATACCTAATAATATTACGGTGAGGGATACTTGTTCCGCTAATTAGTTCGTTTAAACTCCATTTATGCCTTTAAAGAGACAATGGGAACATTTGAAAATAGTGCGCACTCAAGATTTTCCAAAATCGATATTTTGCATGGTTGTAAAGCTTTTCTATACAAAAGCCCTTACCCAATGATTTAGACCAAATAGTTTCCTTATGTAAACAGAAACGATTGTATAGTTAAAAGTCGCCGGCGACGTTGAATTAAGCAGACGAAGAAAAGGCTTTTTAACAAAGAACACGCACGGCGTATCGAGGTTTCACGCTATGGAAACACTGTTTTGACCGGTCTATAAAACCAAAAAAAAACAAAAACCTTTGTGGTTTTAATACAGTGAGTACGAGTCAAAAATATCATGTAATATACACATTTGTTGATTAAAAGTTATGGAAAACTTAAAAGTTGGACCTACAATTACCTGGAGTGATGTCTTTATCTCATATCAATGTCCATATCTGTTTAGGGGTATGTTATTGTTAATGTAAAAATATATCTCTGTTCTTCCAAGCCAGACTATCATTTGAGAGCAAACTTGAAGAATTCATATTTTGTGAAAATGTGCCAGTGCCGCTTTAACATGTTCGTCATAAACAAATGTGGACGTTATGCAACACAACGTGAAATTACCTTTTCCCTTGACACATCCTAAACTGTCGCTTCAAAAATTCCTTAAATGCATGCTATTTCCTTTTCCTGGGAGGAGAGGAGAGGTGAAACGGTTCGGCAGACAAGGTAAGTCAAGTCAGAGACCTGCGAAATAGTTACAATCTCTAGGCTGGCTGAACCATTCAGATTGTGAAGTGAGTTGTTAGTGTGATGAGGTCAAAAGTAGCAGGTCTAGCTTACGCCAGTGTTGTTTTTCGTAGCCAAAGCAAAGCATATGGCAGCTTTGTGACTTTGTGTACGTGGATATTAGCAATGAAGCATGGCTGCTCTTTCTTTATCCAGGTAGTGAAGCTATTTTGATTATGTTTAAATGAAAGTGGTTACCAGTCTGCGGGCCTTTGACTTGACAAAATTCATGACCTGTACAGCTAAGTCCAGAGTAAGCACACCGAGAGTACCTCCTCCCCCGTGTAAGCCCCTCCGTTCATGCCCACAGGCCAGACGCCCATATGACGGGCAAAGAGTAAGTCATTTTATTCTTGATATACATTTGAAGCGGAAAGTTGTTCTTTAGGGCAAGTATTTTGAGCTCCCAAGAAAATCTTCAGTAGATAGCAGAATATGCATATTTTAGGACAATGTCCAAGTGAAAATTCTTTCTCAGTATTAAAGTATGGAAATTAATCTCAACAACGATGGGTAGAAGTAATGAAAATCCGAAATGCATTAATTACCAATCTGACGGTTCTATATGTACAGATTCCACACTAGTAAATATATCTGGTTTGGCGCCCTCAAGCCGAAACGTGTTTAGAAAAGTTGAAAAAGTGACTATGGTGTAAGTTACAATTGAAAAATAATAACAACGGGAACTTCCCGTGCCATATTTTGTCTTAGAATTCAGAAATTATTTTAAAGATACAAATCAGCACGATATGAAGATCAAAAAGTCTGAGTTTTTTACTGAGTAATCACAGTACTAATTTTACACCCGCACCCATAGGATTGTAATTTGCGGTAGCTCGAAAAAAAAACATGGTTTACATTTCGCCGGAATGGGGTGCAGAGGTCTATCGGTCCAAGGTAATGCCTAATTTAAGTGACTGAGTCGCTTCGAAAATGAGAAATTGACGTTTTAATTAGGATCATTTTGTATATAAACCAATAAAAAATTATTTGGTGGTGTGAAACCTAAAACAAACACCTAACCCTGCGTATAATGTTGCCGATTACGGATAGACTTAAAATATGTGTGGGGATCCCCACTTTTTGACAAAATCGCCCGCCCGTGTTAAAAATTTGTTTTCAGCTTGGCTAACAATGTAAAAACTTGTGTTTTTAATACAGGATGAGTATTGTACTGTACAGGGATCTGGGATATCTGAGTTCACTCTTTCCTTAGTGTTATTTTGTTCACTCTTTATTTTGAGTGGATCTCACTCTAAAAGATGCGTCACTCAGCTGGCTCTTTTTTGGAGTGAGATTTCACTCTTTTAGAGTGGTTTTTCACTCTTTCGTTTTAAGAGAGTACGAATTTGTCATGCCCATCTTTGACACATTGTTAATTACAAGGCTTTACTATTATATAAAGCAAACTTACAACTCTTCTGAGTTTGGACATTGTTTTTGAGAATATCACATGCACGCGGTATGTTTTCATAAACAAAGCACCCAAAGCCATCGATGTTCCTATCGCAGTAAATCCAACTCTTGCCTGAAAGAAAAAAAATGCGTTTACTTTTCTTTTCTTATCTGTTAACGAGGTACATGTACACTGCCACAAACGTCAACGAAAAATGAAATCAAGAGCCTGTCCACAACCTCAAATCCGGATATTGGCAGCACCACGGGATGGCCCGTGGTTCATAATCCAAATCGGCTGACTTTCCATCCACGGTTCTGGTAAACCCCGGGGAAGGTGTTATTAATCGCTCCTCCCCCTCACTCGCCACAACGGGACCACCAATGGAAATAGACATAATACTCATAAGACTCCCCAAAGATACAACTTCGTACCTGAAATTCGCCAAACGGATCTTATCATGAATAAAATATTTCATTATCGTAATTTATTTGCATGACCTTATTCAAAATAGATAACTACATTTCAATGAATGAATAAGTTATTTATTTCAACTTACATGACACAAGGCGATGGTTGTAAACTTGCTCAACTTCGCAACATCAGTCCCGAAGAAGAAAATAGATATATAGTGAACCAGACTTCCCAGAATGATAATATTATTTAACGGTGGGCAGGTTATTCTAATGGCTCTGCAAGATGTAAATGTATATAATACAATTGAATTTTCTGTTTCACAAGAGCGATTGCTGCCCTCACATGAGAGTTCTGAACTCTGAAACCATGAGTATCGGTTATGACGATCTTTAAATATTTATGACAGCGCGAACGTAACATTATTAATCGCAAAAGAACTTTGCTGTGGATGGGACTCGAACCCACAACCTCCAACCTCTCGTTTAGACCTCGAGTGCGCTATTCCATTGCCCCACCACGGCATGTGGTGGGTCTGTTCGAGTTTTTATTCCATAGCGTTCAGAGCGTAATGCCGTTCTTATTACGAGGTGATCAACATACGAAATTTAGAGAGCAAGGTATTAGTAGAAGACCAGCCTGTAGATCCCGTGACCAAACTCTGGAGACAAAGATTTGAAGGCGTCTTGGGGTTCCCTGATCGATGTTGAAGGTTTTTGACTTGGGCTTGCCGCTTCAATGTTCCGGCATTTTGGAGAAGGGGCAAACAAAGTTAACACGGGGGTAAAAATTGAGAACCGTCGCAATTGAATTAATATGCATGTCAAATTACTCGCCTTATAATGCGGAATCTATAAATGTAAAGTTTGTTATAGATCCGACTTCAAATGAGGACGCTATGGCCAAAAATGTCCAAAGGTCAATGCACTTACAGTCAAGGTCAAATTGTTAATATAAACCGATTTTAAAGAGAAGTGTCTAAATTATACGTTTTTGTGCATGACAAATTCAATTTTGCAACTTTTAATAGTTCAAATGTAGTCTTGACATGGAATGCAAAATGGCGGCTATTCCAGGCCATTTTGCATTTCAAGGTCAAGAATAACATTTGAACAAGTTGCAAAATTGAATTTGTCATGCACAAAACATATAATTAGACACATCTTTAAAAACGGTTTATATTAACAATTTGACCTTGACTGAAAGTGCATTGACCTTTGGACATTTTTGGCCATAGCGTCCTCATTTGAAGTCGGAGCGTCCTCATTTGAAGTCGGATCTATAACAAACTATACATTTTTAGATTCCGTATGATAAGGCGAGTAAATTGACATGCATATTAATTCAATTGCTACAGTTCTCAATTTTTACCCCCGTGTTAACTTTGTTTGCCCCTTGCCCAAAATGCCGGAACATTGAAGCGGCAAGCCCAAGTCAAAAACCTTCAATATCGATCAGGGAACCCCAGGACGCCTTCAAATCTTTATCTCCAGAGTTTGGTCACGGGATCTACAGGCTGGTCTTCTACTATATAGACTTGTAAGTAGCTCATTCTCCGTGGACACAAACAAGGGAAATCTGTCATCTACTTCATGAAAAAAACTTTATTTGACTTAGATAGTGGGTAAGAACTATAGATCAATCTCACTCTCTCTCCCCCCCTCTCTCTCTCTCTCTCTCTCTCTCTCTCTCACACACACACACACACACACACACACACACACACACACACACACACACTCTCTCTCTCTCTTATGCATTGTGCAAAGAGATCGGCCACCATTAAAGAATAATCAACTATTAGAAACTTACTTTCTTTTCCTGTATTTGTTGTTGACGAATAGAAGGCTTAATGCAAATCCAGTACATAAGGATGTCAACACAAACAGTGTGTATTTGACAGTCGAAGATATTTGAGCGTACACTATAATTTCTGTCACTCCATCCACAGGTCTAAATTTTCCTGTTTGACAATACAATTAAAGTATAAGTATCACGAGATGTTTCCTCCAATTTCTGATGATTCTTGTTCTGTTATTTCTTTCTTCAAACGATATCATTTTGATTAATTCGAGAAATGCTTACGTACTTATTTTTTAAATTGGTCTTGTTCCGAATCAAACTTTTAGATTTGATTGTTGAAAAAAATATCTCGCTTATTATTTCGAAGGTAGAGTTAGTATTCAGGATAACCTTCGAATACTTTAAACAAAATATGTTCATGAAAATTAATTTCCGACAAGTTATTTATATAAATGGAAAATTTGAAAACCGTAACAGTGAGAACTACCGCCTACATGGCAATATTGCGAACGGTATTGATGAAATTAGTAGTTGATGCACAATGTCACACAAAATATAAGATAATTCGCGGAACTACACGGTTTTTAGGAAAAGTTTCATGCAAAGTTTTCTTATTCATCATTCCGTATGTTATTTCAGTAAGAACCTGTCATACCTTGCCACTTAAATGTATTATTCCCTATTTGCGTCACTTGACTGCGTCCAGAATCTTCGTACGAATGTAACAGGACGGCAACGGCTTCATCACCTACAGAAATAAATATATCGACGTATCTTTTATTGAAAAACCATGAAGGGAAGTCTCCTAAGGACAATCCACGTTGTGTTTGCGTTATTTGCTAGCAGTGTCAATTGGAAGATTAAAAATGGCTACAATAGCAATGCTATGTAAAATGTTTAAAAAACAGTGATGCAGCCGAAACCGAAAGAATTGACAAAATGGTGGGAAATTCTGTTGGATTTAAATGAACAGACATCGAGTGTATTTTCTCTCCTCTCCCAAAATATTGCAGCAAAATCTGGTTAAAATTCTAGTCCGTGTTCAATATCATCCATTACCAATGATTAACCATACTTTGAAATGTCCCAACGTTAAAAGCGGCCAGACGGCTAGTGCAGGAATTTCCAACCAAGCACAATATACAATTGCTCCTCCTCCAAAACTCCAGGGGGCAAAACGTATATAGTGCACTAAAACGTAATCTAATGCAGAAGCAATGGTTGTTTTTAGTTGTGTAACATAAGCTGTTTGTTCTCCGCACCTTGAATTTGGTCGATGGCAGTGCTCCAAAATTTCCTCTCAAAACGATTGAAGGCGATTTGACCCTAAATATAATCATAGAATAGCCCTGAATTGTTTCTACTACTGGTAACATCTCAAGTGTAAATACAGAACTACAAATTAAACGATATGATTTTTAAATGCATCTGGTTAAGAGAGATCATACTTTGAGAAGTATAATAGATAATCTTGCAGTTCTGATATTTTAGCAGTGAAATTTCATAAAAAGAGGTGTCAGTCAAGTAGCAACAATTTTTAGCACTTCAAAAAAAAATCCTTATGGTTGTCAATGGATTCCGACACGTACAAGTACTTTCATTAACGTCGATTAACACTTTGTACATTCTTCACTGATTCTCGAAAAAATTCCAAGAAGGAATGATGTTTTCGATAGGTAAGTTTTTCAAGTTCTTAATTAGAAATGGGACACCGGAACTTAATACTGTGTTTTTTGGCGTTAATGTACTGGCCAACTGAACTAAGAAAGGGGCCTTTAAATCCACTTAAATCGCTCGGCATGTCATTGCACATACAATACTAGCTAATTCCTACATTGATTATTTAAAGTTCATGCAAGTCCGCAAGAACTTACTGTTGTTCCAAAGAAATGACACTTTCTGTTTACTTTGAATGAAAATTATCAGCCATAACATCGTCGTCTTCAATAAGTGAAGTCTTCCAGGTGCTTTGATGGTGATAGATTGTTCAGATCTGATCGAGACGCGTTCAAAACAGTGCCATAAAATGAAGTATCGTATGCGTATAGCTCTATGATCCGCTGAGAGTTTGTCGGGATTTGCAAGTAAGAC
Source organism: Ophioderma brevispina (assembly GCA_023653785.1). NCBI lineage: Eukaryota > Metazoa > Echinodermata > Ophiuroidea > Amphilepidida > Ophiodermatidae > Ophioderma > Ophioderma brevispina. Next base: position 12,789 of record JAMKCH010024382.1, read on the forward strand.
TTCAAATCGGTTTTTCTGGCCTTGTGATGGTGGCTGATATAAGTAATTCAACAATACACTTCTGAATTTTATTTATATGAGTGTTCAAAACGTGAATTTCTATCATTTATATTTCCGGGACATCAAAGAACCGGCGCGTCCTCAGGGGGTAAAGTCAGATTGACTCACGAGGACAAAGAGACTTCTGGACTATTGTTCAAAAAGATTTTTTTGTGTTTTGGTCTCGAAAGGAGGGAGATACACTACACACACAGACCCCTACTTAGGCTGAGCAAATAACTTAAATTCCTAGGTGAAAAAGCTGTAAAAAAAATGCCAATAATTGAAATTGTTTCACCACAATGCATTCTATATAGTCCCCAGAAGCAACTAAAGTCCCAGAAAATCAAGTGGTGGAAATATGACTAATTTGCATAAATCCAAAATGGCCCGCCAATCCTAAGATTTTACAAGGATTTTTCTTGTATTACTTATCTAACATAATATTTTGGCACTAAATGCCTACATTTGTTCCTTTTGAATATATTATATTGGGGGGTATTTTTAAAACACCATTCATTATTGACAGAAGTGTACTTAAATAATTTGCCTAAATCCAAAATGGCCGCCAACCTAAGAGTTTTACACTGATTGTGTATATTGCCTTTTATGGTTGGCATCTAAAAATGCCTAAATTTAATTACATTTATGACTTTACTATATTTTAAATTTGGTCTTAAATGATAGCATTAATAAATTTAATACATGCTTGGAGAATTATAACCTAAGTATGCAATAAATCAAATTGCTTTGCCCATTCTACAAATTTGGGTGCAAAAAATCAAACTTTGAATCACACCTATTATTGCACTTGACCTCAACACATTAGATTGGCTTCACTAAATCACTATCACTCACGGTTATTTAATTGCTTACCGCATCCCGCACCTTGCGTCTTACAACACCCCCACCCACACCCCCAAAACCACCCACACACCCCCCCGCACACCCACTCAACCCCCCCCTCCACACACACACACCCCACAACAGACCACCCCCCCCCCCCCCCCCCCCAACACCCACACATTTTCATCGTACATTCAAACTCTAATCTATATTTAATTAACTTATTACTGTCATGATACAATGTTAATTGTCATAAATAAAATGGACTATGTGAAAAGGTTATCCCCTGACCCGTTTGGGCATCAATACCAAATCAAAGTTTTTCTCTCCCCACACATCCCTATCAACACATTGTCATGCAAAAATGTAAAAATTGGGAAAAATATTTTATTTTATAGACCTCCCAGGTTTTTTCGATCAACAACAATGGATTTGGATTAAGCGTTTTGATTCTCATTGAAAACGGTTGGTATAAGTAAATCGCTTAAAAAAGTTTATCAAATCGATAAACAGGTTTTTCAATTGAAAACTTGGAATTTCAAATTGAAAAACCTGTTTATCTTCGATATACCTAGTTTCCACAGAAAAATATAGGTTATTCTTAATAAACAAAATCAGGATTCACACGCCAAGAGAAGAATCCCACTTTTTCCAAAATCGAAAATCAGGATTCCTTGGCGATACACCACGCTTTCATTGAAATTCAGGTTTATCGATAAGAATCATCTTGAGCGTCTGAAGGTCCTGCTAAGGGATTTGCATAGTTAAGCAAGACAGAAATCGGAAGATATTCTATAGGCATTACCAAGAGGCAAACCGCTATAGTCTCATTACTCATTCACGAATGACCTCAATCTTGTGTTGAATGTCAATGGACTCCATACTGGTTTGATGTTTCAGCAATGAGTAGCCCAGGCACAGTTGATGCAAACGTCAAAGTGTCAAAAGAAGCGGGCCATGACGCCAAGGTACTTGGTGTTTTTGTTGGAATCGTTTGACAGTTTTTCTCCATCTTAAGTGATGTTAATCCTCTTAGCTCAGTGGTTTGCAAAGTGGAAAATAGAGCCGACAGTCTTTGGGTTTGCAGAGTTCTGTGTCATCGGTGAAAGAATGGACTTACAGTGTGAGTGATTGAAGTGGTCTTTGGGCACCTGCTCTTAGGCTCAAAGGAATCAGCAGCTAATTCCCAAGTCCATATCGTATGCGTAGGAGCACTGCGAAGAAACTCCCTTCGGCATTCTGAAACATAATTTGAAGAGACCTGGGTGCCAGGACAGAACCTTGTGGGACACCATTCCGAGTTTGGGCTTTCTAACTGCATTGCCCTTTGATGTCCCCACACCCCAGGACAAAAGATTCGGGATGAGCAATATGACTTGACAAGCTTGACATCATGGAATATTGATTAGCTGAGATAGAAACCCTCGATGGCCAGACTGTATCATAGCAGCAGCTATATAATAAAGGCCGCCCCAAACGTAGCTTCTTCTGGAAGGCTGCTTCATATCATTGACATTCTTGCTATCTCTAATCAGTTGTTGATTGTACCTCTTCGCAAAGCCCAATTTGGGGGAGGGGTGCTTATACATGTGAGATATCAGCGGATGGGTTTCTAACACTTGGGCTCGTTTTGTTGGTGCTGGTTCTTTTCTTGGGCTCAGATTGCAATGGGAACCCCCCCTTAACAAAAAAAAAAAGGGGTTAAAAAGTTTTCCTCCTATTTTTTCCATCTACATGATCTTGAGGGAATTGCTGATGATCCCATACAAGTAGAGAGAAAGAGTTGGAGCCAATCGGCAACGGCTCGGGTTCCATATTCTTCAATTCTGTGTGGATGTTGTCATTGCCAGGACTTTCCCATTCTTGAGAATTTTCTTCCTTTGGGAAACTCTGCATTATACACTTTAAGATACAATTCGTGCCAAGCTGGTATGACCAATTACATTTAAGAAACCATTTAGCCTGGAAAGTCAATCTTGTGGTTGATTTACTTTAGGGGCCTTCTATTAAAGTGGAGCCAGGCCAGCGGGTTCAACTTGCAACCCTGAATTAACATCCCAGTCTTTGACTATTGCATCCACGGACCAGTGATTTGCCATTTTCCATTGTTGACAAGTCACTGTGGCGATGCAATTTGCATCAGGACTCGCTTACTTGGACAGCTACGAACGGTGAGCTTGTTGACGGTTCCAGGCTTTGCAGCTTGAGTGGGTAAGTTGATATTGGGATATCCCTGCCTCCTTCCATCTGGGTACTCTCTTTTGGCAAAGCACATTCATTAGTAAGTTGCCTTTTTTCTATTCTCTCAGTATCGCAACTGGTATTACACATTTCCATTTACACAACTCGTCACATTCCTTGTCCCAAACAGTGGGTGTAGGATTCTGCCTCTTTGAATGGTAATGTTTAGGCTGCTTTGCTGAAGCAGCATAGAGCAGAAGTGCAGAATATGTCTTTTGTTGGTGTTGGAAGACTGAAGAGTCTGCGGGTCTGGCAGCTTGGATGACGTTTCACTAAGGAGTTGCTTGAACTTGCCACTTTGGCCAGTTGGCTTCGCTGAAGTTCGATCCTACTTTTTGTGAGGCTGGAGATTGTTTGATCTTGATGTTACTAAACCAATAGGGTAGGTGGCCTGATCTTGGGAATCTAGGTAGGATATTTTCTGAGCAGCGGGATCGGATTTCCCGTGGACTTTTGACATGGTCGGAGAGGTAACGCCCTGCGTGCTTGACTAGAAGGTAGGTGGACCTTTACTATGAAACAGCAGTTGGAGGTGTTACAATAGTCGTCAGAATAGCCATTCTCCACCAGAACATATTTTTATAAATATTAAGTGTGCAATGCCTTACTTTTCAATCAGCCATAGAAACTATGCAAATTAAGGCACACGGCTTACCTAAGTTACCAGAGATATACAGTAGAAGTATAATAATATGGAATATCATTTAAAGAGTCCCAAAAAGTGGTGTGCCACATGTTCATGAAATTTGGTTTCACAAGTTTTGATCAAATCAGCTACAGTCGATTCAACCCATCGTGTCACCAGAGGAGTTTTGGACAGCGTCGATTAGTTGGGAGAGGAGGCAAATATACTCGATTCACCTGTTTCATTTTAATTTCCAAGCCACTGCACACCCCTCATTCAATGCCACTCCTTACAGAAAAGTACTAGAGGTATACGATGGGTTGTTTCTACTACAAACTTTAGAAAATTGACAGCCATTTTGTTTGACAGCCATAGCGTAGCCCTGTGTCACGTCACAGACTGCGAAATATATTATCTAAATTGGGGTACTGGCTTGGAGAAACTAACGTATCAGTCACACCCCACATGAGAAGTGTGTAAGCTGCAAAAACAATCTCCAAAATCTCCCGAAAAACAAGTGTTCTACAGATATTTTTGTGCATCATAGTTGTCAAAAATTTGACATCCCTCAACTGGGTCTGAACCTATAGAAACTTGTAGAAAATGGAACATTTCTATCGTATAGTTTTTACACGCAAATTTCTATGGGCTCTGACGAGTACCAAACATTTTCCCACGTGCTACTTCACTAGGCCAGCTATTTAATATGCAATGCTCATACTTTTCCGACACCGCATATTTGGCTTTGCTCAAGTAAGGAATAACATGTAAGTATATAATCACTGAGTAAATTAAAATTTTAACAATTATGTCTGCAGAGCAATGTAGGAGAAGAATACAGCAAAACAATCAATGAAACTCTGAACAACTGGCGGCCTTTTGAATATCATGCAAATTTGTTATCCTTCCGCCAATCAGCTTATGTATTTCTATATAACGTATGACGCATAAAATTACTTTATTTAATTTAAAACTATTTGTGTTTATGGGCTTGCAACAGCTGTTTATATAACAATATGAATGTAAAAACATAGAATTGTCTGCCATTTTGGATTTATGCAAATTAAGGCGTAGTTCCACCACTTGTATTTTTTTGGACTTTTTGTATGTCATTCTGGGGACCCTATGAGAATGGCATTGTGTGAAAAAAATGCTTTGCAGTTTTTTCCAGGTCATATCTATATTTCCCATGCCCTACACAGACCTTAACATATACAGGTTGAGTAAAAACAAATTGACCCTGATTGTGTCCGACATTTTGAATTTTTACGTACGTATGTCTAACATTGTGGCATTATCGGAAAACTTTTTTATTATCTTATTTGATGCAAAGATAATTCCATTCGGATAAGTATAGGCAAGCTACAGTTGGTTAATCAATAGTCAGTTTTAAGCCTCTCCACCACAGATCTATTTGAATGCACGGCGACCAACTCAGCAAATGACCCCCATATGAATGATTAAGGGTATGTTATATTATGGTCAAATAAAGTGGTATCTTCCGGGTGTAAAAGCCGGTATAATGGTGTTCGGCCATATTTTGGTCTACAAATAAATAGACATCTTTAAACCTCAAAAGGTTGTCCCAAAGAATGAGTTTCCTTCATATGGAGACTATGTGGTATGATTCATTGAACTCCTCCAGAAACTGATACATTATCAAGTTAATTTATATTCCAAATGCTTTTTACGAGTGGATGAAGGACATCTAGGGCATTGCTGGTAATTGGTGACTGAATGCTGTGGTTTAAATACGTCACATTTATCTGGCAGTCCATAATAGCCCGAGTTTTCTTCTGACACTGATTGGCTACGCTGAACGCCACATTTGAATGCGAATCCTTGGACAGAGCGGCAAAACAGACCTACTTAATTAATTCAAACGACTGTAACTAGGTCTACACACCTACCGATTCGAATGATCTTTGCAGGCAATTAAAAGATTAATTACTAAGCTTTCAGATGATACCACATATGTTAGATATATGTTAGTAACAATTCAAAGGGCGACACAATCAAGGGTAAAGTTTTTTACCTCACCTGTATTAACACAATAGGCCTACCTCAACTCCTTTAAAAGTTCTTGTTTTCGCATTCTCTCCTTGTTAAAATGTTCATGTTCACCCCTCTCGCTTGCAATATTTTTCCGTATTCCCCTCAAACTCCTCCATACCCCACATGCGTACGTAAGCCCTCCCGTATGTCCCCATGCTTTTTATTTACATTACCCATTGAATTTCTCTAATGACCCAGGAATTTTAGATAATCAAACTAATTACGGTTCTAATTAAAACTTTTAAAAAGTGCCGAATTCGAAACCTGTACGACCTACGTTTGTCCCAACCTTGTCCTGAAAAGTTGCTTATTATTTTCTTCTCTGCTGTATTCTGGTGGCATTTTGGCATTAGTTTGAGCATTAATTCAGTTTTCCTGAAATCTTTTTTAAATTTAATATTGAAAATTGAAGTTTTATTGATTTTTTAGTTTTTTTGTATTTTGAATTGGGATCCCAGATCATACTTAAACACTATGATTCATAACTCTAATTTCGTAACAACAAAGTTATGTAATGGTACGCTTAAAAAGTACATGCGTTATACTCGATTCATCTGATATGTGACCCGTACATTCTTGCGGAGGTGACAAATCAACGAGGGCACAGGGACTCTGTTAATCATGTTATTGTGAGCAATGTTAAGGGGCCCTGAAATACCTAAGGCGCGCTTCCATGCATGAATGAAAATTGTATTTAGTGGCAGGTGAGTGAGTTAAATGACCGCCGGTGTCCTCCAAGATAATCCGGTGTGGCACGTGCATTTGCATTCTTTCTTTCATTTTCCCTCTCCGACTTAATTGACTAGGTCCAAACTCAGGGGGGCGAACGTATCAAAGCGAATCGACCTATTATCCCTCAATCTACGGTATGACCTAAACAAATTGCTCAAAAGGTTTCTTTTTCTTGCTGTAACTTGTTTCCAAACCCCCGAACAACATAGCAAAAAGGTAGAAAAAAGGAACATGCAAACATGCTAATTTGCATAAACCTATGTGCCATTTTTGCCTATATTTGGTATTATAAATTTATTAGGGGGGTGGCCCGATTTAGGATATGAAGTTTTCCAACTTGAATAGATTGGGCCTTTTTTTTTCACTTCAAAACCCCATCTGTACGTTTCGCGCCGATATTTCAATCCGTTTTGATGGGAGAGCTTAAAAACGTGATTTTTGTAGTTCCCATAGAGTACTTTGTCAATTAAAATATTGGGTCGAAGCCAAATGGGGCACATTTCCTCATAACTTCCAACCATAAAATCCTTTGACTCTAAGATTTCATAGGTAATGAGAAAATAGTAGCTTTCTTCTGATACAAAATGTTGACACACTTCCGGTAAAATCTGGGGCTTCTGGGGACGAGGCTATTAGTCTTCACCCCTAAAGCCCATCTATAGAGTTTTGCGCTGATATTTCACCCCGTTTTTCAGTGAAAGCTAAAAAACATGATTTTCTTAGCCCTATATGTGTAAATTGATATCGGTTTGACCAAAATGGGGTACATTTTCGCGTATAACTTCCAAACCAAATATCCTTTAGGCGACGAAAAAGAAAACCCTGTTTTACGGGCGAGCGGACCGTTCAAGTAGGGTCGGTCGTCGGCGAATTTTTTCGTTCAATTTTTTTTTCTTTTCTGGAGCTCAAAATTTTCTAAAATAGCCCCAAATCTGAAAAATCAAGAGAAAAAAATTAAAACTTTTTACAAACAACTTTAAAAACAAATTTTGCAAAAATTGAATAATTTGGGCTAAAAAACATGGCGGATTTTACATGATTTTTGGAAACACTAAAAAAAAAAAAAGAAATCTGCAAAACTGAAAAATCAGGGTCGTTCGGACCCGTAAAAACGGGTTTTTTATTTCGTCGCCTTAGCCTAATTCAAGGGTAATGAGAAAAGAGTGCTTTTCTTCAATAAAAATGTTGACCCGTTCCGGGTAAACTTGGAGTTTGACGATACTGTTAGCGATCAGGCCACGCCCTTTAGGCTCTGATGTCTTTCTTGCTGTCCAACCCTAGGCCCCGAGGTACTTGAGGTCTAATCTTTTTGGAGTTGGGTACCGTTGTGTATGCAGATAGCTGATCATCTTCTCATTGACCTTCCATTCCGTCTCTTTGACATTTAGATGTTCTGCCGCATTCTCATGATGCTTTTGTAGTATCTTACGCAGCACATATCACATCCTCCCTTTAGAGCTCGTAGTCAAGGTCGTGAGATTCTGACTTTGGTGACGTCCTAGAATGAAATTGGGGGGACCGCCTTTTTATGCTGCTGTCCTACCTACTGCCCAGGCTATTACCAAATGACCCCTTTTTATCACAAGTTGGCATAAAATATCACTTTTTTTTAAAGAATTTGAACATCCAAATTTTTCATGGCAGCAATTTTATATTCTTGACATTTTAACTCTGGAAAAGAGGCACGTCTTAGTTTACCCTCGGTTTTAACATCATTGGCCCCCTTCTTTAAGTTGCATCCTGGTTGACCCCGTTTTTTATCCAGCTTGTGTCCGTATGACCCCGTATATTTTTGGGGTACATTTTATGTGATTGACTCGTGAAAGGACCTATTTTCCACCTGTCCGAGGCGCATTACCCATCACTTCACATATGAGTGCCCCCCGCACTAATTTGTGTTTGAATAAATACTCTCTGATAATAATTTTGCTAAATAAAAGATCTCCCCATCCCGATTGCAGTCTGACAAATCATCTTGAATGCAAAATTAATTTTTGGCGGGAAAATTGCAGCCATCTTGAATAATGACCAGCATTTCCACTTTGTAATATATCCTTGCAGTATACACACCTTGCAGGCATAAGCCATGCAACATTTTTAAATATAACAAAACATGGAAATTCCCTAAACTTCATTTATGAGCTATATAACATTGTCGAAATATGGGCGTATACGTCCACGTAAGATCAATGAAATTTAGCATTCTTGCCATTCGTCCCTTTTCTACCTTTTTGCTATGTTTTTTTTGGGAGATCTTTTACCGCTAGTTACAGCAAGAAAACCTTCGGTAGCAATTGTGTCCAGGTTGTACCCTAGTATTTTTCATAGATTGAGTGACTATATAACATCCTCGGTTAACATTACCATCGTCATCATTCTGAAACGTTGTATTTCTTTTACTGCATCAAAGCCTCAAATCCAATCACTGTTGTAATACTTTCTTTAAATCTCCAAGCATACATTTGCGTTGCCATAGTTCAATGTCCACCATCGGCCGTAGTAATATTTTGGCGTTATCCAAACTTACTTTGATCATACAAGCCCCAGTATCCTATAACAAAAGTTCCTCTTAAATCTCAATTATTTCAAAATAATAACAACAACAGTCCACCCCTGTACTTCACGGTCTTACCCGGACGTACTCTTTTACGACCAATTATCTAATACGCCAGTACGGCGGTCCGGTAGTATTTTCCACGGTTTAGTCTGTGTCACATGCTGCGAAAGATATTATCTACTTGATACTGGCGGTGAGAGACAACGTTAATCAGTCCGTCATATCAGAGAATGTGTGTAAATGGAAATTAATCTCAATATTCCCGGAAAACAAGGGGTTCTATGGATGTTTTTGGATCGATGATCCGTTCCCATGTTTTTTTGAATATGCATCGTAATTGGGCTGAAAATACTATCTATCGGTTACTTCGGTGCTCGCAGAACGAAAAGTGAACACTGCAATCTCTACTGTCGCATCCATTTTTCCACAATGTCTTTCGATATTTTTCCAGTCTTGAGAATTTTTCCGAACACTGGTTTCAATTTTACGCCAACCTTTTTTTTTTGTCAAATCTTAAAACAGGATTACGTACTTACCGAACCGCCTTAATACGTCTGGTTTCGTTTCATTTGAATAAAAGGGAGGCCGTTGTGGCCAGTGTTCAATGTTGTACGTGTTTGTGTTTTTTCACCCGGCTATTGCAAAGATACGAATATTAATTAATGGATGCAAATTCCGATATTTTGTACAATGGGCTGTCTCATGCATATGTATAATTTTTCGTCTCATTCCTTGGTTATTCTTATTATATTAAAATGAGTATTATTATTCATGCTGGCATTCGACAATTCGTAACTTACCTGACAGAAAAATGCTGCTGCTAAATTTGAGAGGTATACGCATGATGATAATTCGGGCATCGTGCTTCTGTAAAAATATTATTGCTTAAATATAAAGACCGAACACCATTTCACAATTAATTGATATATGTTTATGGTATTTCTATAAATGTTAAGGGTAAAATGTGCAGGTTCCAAGCAAATTGAAAACGCAAATTGTACATTTCTATTTATCACAATTTATGAAAATTGGTCCCCGTATCGTCGATGAACATAGTTTCAAACATTTAAAAAGGTAATATTTCACATACGCCAAACAGTTCTGTCTCCGCTTCCAAACGCTAAAGTATCCAGTACAGAAGGTGACACAAATTGGTAACAATCATTTTCAAACCTTAACAATTATAGTTTCCAAATACTATTCATTAGCAATAATTCCAGAGTAATTATACAAGTTCTTTTCTAAAAGTTAATAGAATTAATTCATAAGTGAAATTCAATTTTTGTCATTTTAATGTACATTTTATATTGATTACTTTTATTTCCTCATTTAATATTTAAGAAAAATACTTGAAAAAATATGTATATGCTACAACATAAATATACATTATTCACGTAAATGCGCCCTCAAAGTGTTCAATCTTTAAAGGTATGTCAATCGTTAAATAACAATTTTCAAAGGAACTCACCTACAAATTAAACAAAAAAAAACAAGATCTGAAACAAAAATGTCTTTTTTTTCCTATTTTTTTCCAACTTTATCCAACAATTGTTTGCTGTAGTTGCCATGACAACCAAGAAAAAATCCGAAACATGCTTTTTTCACATGTTCTATCGTACATTATATTCACGATATGCATGGTTACCATGTAACCAGTGGGTAAATTCATACATGTTTTTAAATTTCAGTCTCAAGAACCTGTTGGTGGTTGTAATATTATATGGATAGGTCCGCATTTGAAATTGTGTGAATCGCTCACGAACCGCTAACTCACTAACACCGTAATCTATGGAAAAACTGCTCAATGCAACTTTGAGCATGTTTTTCTTTCACGAACTTTCGATATTGGAAAAACCAACAATGTCACGCCAAGTTTCAACCAAATTCACCAAATGCCATATTTTCAATATATAGTGACTCGTCAGAAAATGCTTTAGCTATGACACAAAAGTAGAGTGGCATCGAAATGCCCAGCACGATCGATAGCGTGCCAAAATCGAGGTGAAATTGATAAGCGACGTACGTGCCTCATCTGCTGTTCAAGGCCCATTTAATCTGAGAAAACACACCAGTCTTACCATGGCCATGTACGCAAGATTTGTCCCGAAGATGAACGCTTTTTGTTTACTCTGAAAGAAATAGAAAAAAAAAATCAGCCCACCACGTTCTTTTTATAACTAGTGCATTTTTCTGACATTTTAAAGCAATTTCAAGATGCCATACAAGACCAGTGCATCCAACAATTTTAGCATCATGGCAGCCCAGCTATGTTGGATAACCTTATTTAAAGTGTTTACGTTAATTTAAATAGAAACAAAAGAGCAAACCCTTCGCGTGCAGAGGCAGGTGTAGAAGTTTGGGATTACGGAACAGTAAAGCCTCCCTAGAGCAAGCAGAATATCTAATAGGCCCTATAAAAGAATTTGTTTACCCCCCCCACAAACAGTTTTAACACATTTGGTAGTTAGTATGAGCGCTATATCACTGCTTAGTAGTTAGTACTCTCAAATGGTAGTATCACTTTGTTCAAATGGGCCAATTTATTTCAAGTTACCGGGGTAAAACTTTTAAAATGCTCCAACAAGTTTGAAATGGATGCCATATGTTATTGTACCACCTACGACCATGGGTTTTGGAGTTATAGCGGGGTAAAATGACTAAAATGGTCAAACAACGGTCATCTCAGCTTGTACAGGGTCAGGTTCATCTATGATATTTCTAAATACTTGCAAATGAAATTGTTGAGGAAAGAGGACTCCCCAAAGTACAGTTTAAATGTTAATGTTTAACTTACCGAGATAAGGTCAAAGAAGTTCAACTTCACTTGGATTGTGTTGTCCTATTACCTATTTATGTCGCTACATGATCTGCATTGCAATTTACAAACTATTCCTTATTTTGATACATTAGCTCATGACAACTTAATTTTTTTACTAAAATGTGGGAGCACCTTCTGATTTTTGACTCTGTTACAAATGGAAATGACCTTTTTGCCCATTTAGCCATTCTACACATAACTCCAAAACCATAGTTTATAGATGGTAACACTACGTGTGTCCCACAAAAACGCAACACTTGGTGACAGCCGCCATAGGTTTTTTTGAACCACAAGTACATGACTACTTTATTATTTTTTGTTGTGAGGTGAGATGGGACTGTTAGCTAATATCCCTGAAAATTCATAAATGTCCAGTCATTTTTTAAGACATGGCCCCAGAAATAAGAAGCTGCACGACCCATTAACCAAATTGAGGCGCTTCTAACTACAAATACGGCACTGTACATTTTGCGCCCAGAAACCACCAATATGAATCTCTAAGTCAACCACCATTCTCTTTTTGAAGACAGCTACTGCACAGATCTTAACTATGCATGTTTCCATTGGTAATAACAGCTACAACATGCATTTTACACACTTAAAAGATCAATTAGGAAAGTATGATCAAAAAACTCTTCGTATTGTCCAAATTAGACAGCTAGCATTGGATTAGATCTAATCATTCATCATCTTTTTGTTAGGCAACCAACAGTTTATCTTAACCTAACATTTAATGACAGAATGAATTACTGATATTGTTTCTTGAGTTTTGGTGTGAAACATAGGTTTTACTTTCCATAAAGTTGAGAAGTCCACATTATTTTCATAACAAAAAGGTGCAGCCCACGTATTTATCATTTCATGTAATGTGGAGTTTTGTCTAATTATTGGTATCACCAATAATTAATGTTTTATCATTATCAGTTAAGTGAGAATTAGTAATGCTTCATTTGACGCCAGTAGAAGTTGTCTGGCAAGAATTTTGGCAAGTAAATTTGATGCCAATCATATTGTATTTGCATTTCTGTTCTTCCTTGCCGTCTTGTGGTTACAGCTCCTCAGTTTTGTAAAGGGTTTCTGCGGGCTACTTGATTGTTGAGGTCGTAATCTTATAAACTATTAACTCTACCTTTATTAACTTTTCAAGGATATTAGCTAAGTCCCTCTTAAAAACTTCCCCCTTACCAAAGAATAAGTATTCACGTGCTTTTTTTGTTCAAACTTATGGCGCCTGCCACCAAGTGTTGCGGGTTTTGGGGGACACACGGTCATTTTGGAATCCTCGTGACTAGACGGACAATATGGCATACTTCAACGTGATTGGAGCATTTTAAAAGTTTGACCCTATGTAACCTTAAATGTCCGCTCTACTAAAAGTTACACCACAATTTGATAGTACTATACCTAACTTAGCATAATTTAGAAGGTCCCAATAACTGCAAATTGTACCTTTTCGGTATTGGGGGGGGACAACGATGATGTTTGACCTGTGGGTCCATGCTCCTGCTCTACAGTACATGACTCTCAAATTGAGGAAGTAATACAATGGTGGAGTTATGTGAATACTTACCGAGCATTATCAGAACCCTACATGGGGACGAAATACTCTCCTCCATTGTCGGTTGTTTGCAAATGACACTGTATATTTAAGATTCGGTAAGGGCAAGGTTATAGTACAGAGAGGATGTAAGCTCGACCAAAAAAGCAATTTGAATCACCAAATTACGTCATAAAAGTACCACATCTTCCTCACTCTCCTATCTTGCACGTAAAACGCCAACCTTTCAAGCCAAATCATGTGTTTTTTTGCCTCATAGAACTTTAGGGTTCAAGAAAGGAGCTGAAACGTAGAGAACCTTCCATCTTCGGTCTACCTAATAAAGTCCAATTATCCTCAGGTGTTAGCACCGCCTCAGTGCTTGAAGGTGTATACTGGTTCCATTTCTCAAACAAGTGCTTCCTTCAACATGACGAAGGCATTTTTGAGTAAAAGCATTGGGTTTATAGTGTTTTTAGGATGAAAATTTTATTCTAATTCAGCAAATTTTCTGGCCCCAAGCTGAATTTTGAGATGAAATGTGCCTAATTAGCATAACTTCAAAATGCCGCCATTTAAAACGTTTGTTTGAACATCACCAAGATTTAAGGCTTGTAATGACTTCATTCTTGTGTCTATCAACTGTTTTCAGGGTTAAGGAATACATCAGATCATTAGTTATAGCATTAGTTCAACTTACAGTTATTTTGCATAAAAATGGGTGTGGCGAAGAGGGGGTTGGGCGGTGCCATTTTGACATTTTTTGGTACATAACTCAAGATTTTAGCGGCTTGTACTTCATTCTGTTTGTCTATACATATGTTTTTTCAGGATCAAGGAATTAAATAGATCATTAGTTATTGTCTGCGCCATGAGTTGGGGTAACAAAAGAGGGTGCGTTACCCTTTTCACAAATCTTTTTAAACATTTTTTTTTATTGTATCATAAGAACCAAGTTAGGTTTTCAGCCGATTTATATTTCATTTTAAAGGGAATTTATCTACAGCCTTTTGATATGGTAGCAAATTTTGTGGCTATCTTTACTTTTTGAGTTGTCGTAATTTTACGGAGTCAGTCGGTGTCAGAGAGGGTGGTGCCTACGAATGAGGCATGTGTTAAAGTCTAGGGATTTTTGATATTCTGGGCTTTTTGAGCATTTTTTGGTTAATTATAAGTATTAAGAAAAATAACTCTCATTTTGTTTGTTATTTATATGGCATTCATTTTTGACTCATACAACAGTTTTTTAACCTATGATTTTTAATTGAAGGTAACAAATTAGACTGCCACAAAATTTGTACTTTTTACATCAAAAGTTCACTTTTTCACCTTATATGACACCTTGTGGCCCCCTGTATATTCACATACAAGTTGCATCTTTGTCCTTTCCTTACATTTTAAGCTTTATCAACAATATATATAGTTTTTAGCTATCTCAAAAAAAATTATGACTTACCCTCACTTAAGTGTGAAACGTGTAATATTTGGTAGGTTCAAGCATGTAACACACCTTGCTCCCAACTCATGGTGCATGACCATAAGCATTAGGTCATGTTGAACAGTTAATTTGGCATAAAAATTCAAAATGGCCGCCGTTTTAAATTTATGCAAATACTTTGTCAATATATGGCCTAATACCTTAACTGATGGTCTAGATGTTGTTCTCTCTGACCCTGAAAACATATGTTATAGACACAAGAATGAAGTCTGTACAAGCCTTAAATCTTAGTTATGTACGTAAAATGTTAAAATGGCGGCCATGTGAATTTCTGCAAATTAGTCAACTTCCCTAAAAATGCTTGGGTACGGAAGATTTGGAATCAGCATAAGATTTCCAGATCGAAACACCGTTTCAATTGCTTTACTCAAAATGCCTTCGCTAGTTGCTTTTTGAAAACTGGAACCGTCTATTGGCGTTTTTGACAGGTTTGCGTTGCAAAAGAATGGGGGTGTTGTGAGAATTGTCCTTTTAGTTTTTGGTGGGTGGTTTTAGAAACAGGTTTCTGTGGTGTGAGAAGGTATATGGTACTTTTATGGCGCAATTTGGTGATTCCCAATGCATTTGGTCGAGTTAAACCATCTCTGGTTTAGTATAAGATTAAATTCAGATTTGGCAAGTGCGTGGAGCACTTGTATGCCTTTCTTAATTAGCTCGAAAGTAAGAAGTTTCATCCACCTTGCAGTTCAGAACAACCGGTACAAAGGCTTTCTACCTCCTGAGTTGTTTTTACAATTACAAAATATCTAGTGAAGCTTGCATTATCAATTAAATGTGGCATGACAAGGGCGGCGTTCCCGTAAAAGACGAACAAATGTAAAACAGACAAACATTGATGTAATTAGAAGAACACCAGACATCGAAAAAGACGAAGTGGTAATGTTTGGGGTATATGTCAAGAGTAGGAAAATGCTGTCAAGTCATTCAGACGTGGTCGTGGAAAAAGTCACCAGAGGAATTGCAAAGCATGCAAAAACAAACCATGCAACGACAAATAAAGAAGTCCAAATGATATAGCGTTGTAACAACGGTAGTGTGATTGCGAAGAACCACCAACGTCTACGCGAACGCCTATTTTACCCTTTCAAAAATTCAGTCTCCTGTGACAAGAATCTCAATAGACAGGCGTTTAAAATGATAGGCGTTCACAGATTAAAGTTTTTGGTTCTTTCGCAAACCTCTCCATGAATACCACGCTTTCGGATTGGTACATGACCTTTGCGTGGATGGCCGATGACCTTGGAATGTGAATTTTGACTCATCAGTGATGAGGTATTCATTACTGAAAAATTAATTAACAATTAAAAACAAAATATGGGGCGAGACGCATTCGAGGACCAAATTACTATTGGGCACAAATCATCCAATTATCATATCATGGTTGGATCCGATATTTTCACACGTGACTCCTCAAAAACATGATAATGGTATAAAATTGGATGATTGAGCCCAATTTATTGGCTAGCCATGAGTTCCCAAAATATTGGGTGGACGGAGTCGAGTCTCAAGATTTCAAAAAGTCATAGCTTTAGAACAATAAATATTGGCCGTAAATTATCCAAATGTATCAATTTTACTATGTTTGGATGCAATATTTTTCCACATACTTGGATGTGACCTTCGAAAGTTTTATAGCTGTTACACAACAAAACGTGCACGTAAAGTCTTACACAATGGTAAAGCTACAAGTGTAATTGCACATACCGTTCGCAGAGAATGAGAAGACTTCAAATCCAGAAATATAACGCCACCCGTGTCCACCCCAGATACTTCAGCAAGCTAAGTCTCACCTGATCAAGTGGCCCTCTCATCTTCAGACAACTGAATAAGTCATGTGGATCATCGTGGGTCCACCAAATTCAAACAATAGTACCCCAGTATAGCACTACTCAAATAAAATAAGTCAGACGTTTTTGAATAAACCTTTCTGAAATTTACAGCATTCAAATTGCACTTAGAGTGTATCATGAATTTACTGAACTGTTGTGAGCAGGAATTTGACTCTACGGGACGTGTTGTTTAAATTAATCTTATTTGTTGCGACAAAAGAGATTTGTTTTCCACAACGACATAAACAGCATTTTATAATCACCAAGAGCAAGCCCCAGCGCCAATGTTAAATGATAACTGTGGGTTGATTTCGGATATTTTACAAACTTGTTTAATACAAAAATGTTGACTTTTTGCCTCCAAATGTTGAAATTGACATCATTGTAGGCTCAGAGGTAATTTTTGTCAACAAAAACAGCTGAGGAAACTAACGTTACATAATAAGGCACCTGGTTGATTTTTTTTTTTTAAAATAGAAGGCCGACGATAGAAACCTCAAATTAGAGCTATTCAAAAAAAAGCAAACAGGCACATATTTTGCCTTTGTTCCTGGACATATTGTAAATGGCAGCAACTTCATTCACGACGAAGCCTTCTTGTCGGCAAATTGGGTCCCCAGGCCAGGACAACAGTGGTCCATTGTACACTAAATTCATGGAGAATTCTAAGGCTCCAGCAAGGGTTCCCTGAAACGACAAAGAAATAAATATACCCACATTTATATTCCAGATTATCGTTATCGTGATTAATGATTAAAAGTATCTTACTTAATCCGAGATGGTTTTCTTTCGAGAGATATGTAATCTGATGAATCACCGTGATGTTTTATTAAGTACTGCGTTTCCATCAGGCAATTCCATTTTTGTCTATTGATTACATCTCACATGCACAATGCCAACTTCTGTAACAAACTAGTGCCTTCGTGGCAGTTAGTGCTATTACCAAGCTACGGTTTAATTATTACTTGCGTGTTTGCCTTCGTGCCAAACACGTGTTCCATGGCTCTGTTAACTTTCCTCAATTATCAAAATAGAGAAGATCTTTCAAAGTTTAAATATTCGTACGTTTATGAAACATGTTAATATGAAATATTGTTGAATTGTAATAGCCCATATTGTCATAAGTCTAGTTCAAAGGATTCCCAAAAAATATATAGTTTGAAAAATGTATCTTGATAACCAAGTCTGTGGATTACAGCGCTCATAGGTTTTAGCCAATATATATTTGGGTCAGGATATAAAAATTTGTATCTAAGACTCTTGAAGTGGTTTGTTTGTCATCTCTCTTTTGTGATGCGTCCATCCCATTTTGTCCTTATCCCTTAGATATTAAGACACACGGTAGGGGTCCACCAAGTTTTAAAATAACAACTTAAAAAACCCCAAAAAATACCAACAAAGCAATTAAAACAGCCATGAACAAACGACACACACCGTGAGTATATTAACAGAAACAACTTCCTTTGTTTGACGCGCGTTTGACGAGAAATAGCACTAGGTGGCAATATCACCAATAATCACTTAACCGCTCGCAAATACACAACCAAGCATGTAATTTCAACCCAAGTATATTGGACACATTTCAGGTACAACATATGAAATAAGAAAACGGAAACGAGATTAGAAGTACTTTCAGCGGTCACTTATAATGCATATAGTGGCAAGTGCGAAGCTCTTACAAGTGGTCTCACAGACTACATAGGTGGGGGACTGTCAGTGAACAGATCTTTTGTGAGTGTGCAAATTCCGGATAAAATTGTGGAATTTTTGGGTCCAACAATTACTTTTACTCTTGATAATCAAAAAACATTGATGGAAAGCATAATTGAGTGTTGACTGTGATGTCACACCATGAACAGACACCATGATGGCACACCAAAAACACAAAACCAATTGGTTAAGACCACGCAAGGATGAGGAAGCTGAGAGTCGGTGGGCAGCTCACAAGAGAAAAGGCGAAAGAGGCTCTAAGAAGATAGTGGGAGAAAAACCGATCACGGGTAGCAGGAGCGGAAAGGGATCTACGACCGTCAGAAGGTGGGGATAATAGTAAGGCGTAAGGGGGCGAAGAAGAGAGGCTGTGTAAGCAACAGCTGATAAACCCCCAAGGGAGGAAATTAACCGATTGAGGAGGAGAAGGAACACTATCTAGGCGGAAGCAGAATGGTACAGCATGGGGAGGGCGTTGGGGTACGGGAGCGGGAACAGTATTATAAGGGAAATGTGGCGACCTAAGAATGGAACGGAGGATAGGGGGGGCAAGAAAAGCACGGGAAAGGAGCGGAAAGCGATGTAGAGATATAGGCGTGAAGTGACGAAGAAAAGGGGAATCATGAGAGAACGTCTAGGATAGTGGGAATTTCTTAATTAGCGGGCGATAATACCGGGATGAAAATACGGGATAGAATGTGTCGGGAGCCCTCAGGTGGGTTTCTGGGTCAAATGAGTACGGGGCGGAGCATTGGGGGCGATACAGGTGCTTGGTACGGGGCTGGCGGTGAAACGTGGCAACAAAAAACTCTGGGTGGGATGGGGAATTGTCCGGAGTGGGCGTCTTGGGTTTAAATGGGGAAGTATGGGGGGAGGAATATTATGTTGAAAAGCACCCATGATGTCTGTCTGGTTACA
Organism: Ophioderma brevispina; assembly: GCA_023653785.1. NCBI lineage: Eukaryota > Metazoa > Echinodermata > Ophiuroidea > Amphilepidida > Ophiodermatidae > Ophioderma > Ophioderma brevispina. The sequence goes on from JAMKCH010024382.1 coordinate 32,194, forward strand.
AAGATTCCAAAAGTATAGTTATACTACCATGTGACTTATAGTTTAGAATTAATGGGGTAAAAACGTAAAATGGTAAAAAACCATCATTGTTGGTTTGTACAGGGGGTCAAAAATTAAAAGTTGACCTTGCTCCAATTTTGTTTACTTATAAATTTTTAATTTCAAATTGTTTGTTTAGTCAGTAAATTAAATATAGGAATAGTTTTGACTACTTACGTGTCCTGGTTATTAACAAAATTGCGAAAGTCAACAGCTCTTGCATCTATTGATTCTCAATGACCTGTGACTATTTTGTTGGATAACGTGACAACGAAGCATAACGGATAAGGCACACTATTCTTATATATTCAATCCTTTAAGCTAGGGAAACAATTTGCAATTGCACCACATATTAACTGAATCAAATCAACTTTTACTTTGACCCAGTACACACCAAAATTGACTTTTTCACCATTTTTACAGTTTTTACCCCTAACTCCGGAACTATAAAAGCCCTAGCTAGTGTAACCTATACCTTTTTGGAATCCTTGTGACCAACAAAACAACCATGGTTGACTTTTTTAACAAACACATTCAGACCATTTTAAAAATTTTACCCTGTATAACCTTGAAACCCAGCTGGGGGATAAATAACGGGGGGCTGGCAGTGCTTTCCAACCATCAATTTTATGGATAATCAAGCTAAAGTACTTGTGTGCAAAAATTCACATTTGAATATCCGAAGCGGCACACCTTACACTACATCCCCTGCTAACAGCCTTTATTACGAAATGGATAATAGCCAACTTAATAAATAATTTCTAGTTATCCCCATGATGTGCCTTTTAGCGATAATATTGAAGATAATTCACTCTATGCAAAAAAAGACTTTAACGGATTCTTTTGTTCAACATAGCTACTGAAAACCATCACTTACTATCATATCCAACATTTGCGTCTCATGCCTATAAGCTTCCTACGTTGCGACGGTCTAAACCGTGATTTTATTGATTTTACTTTTCGCGATAGTCTCTTGTTTGTCGGTTCACGGTCACCGGCGGTAGCCCACGACTTTTAGCACTTAAAAATTACACGACGAGAGTAAGATCATTTTTCTTTACTTACGGGGTCACCTTGGGCCATTGAAGTTATTGAATGGAAGTATAATTCATCTATAGTTGAAACATTCCAAATCTTTCTTATATATGTATTTTCGCAGTATTCAGTTATGTCAATATCAACAACATCAGAGTTTTTGGTCAGTTGGATTTCCTTAAAATGCATCTTCCTAACATAACAATAGATTTTTAAATATATATATTCAAAATCTGTTACTTAGACGGAATGAGACCCACAATTTAAAAATAAGGTTGATTTTATAATATTTTAGAATCAGTAAAATCAGAAACATCAGTGAAACGTATCAAGAAACGAGCATTCGCCATCATTCGAGAAAAAGTATCCGATCATCGTTTAAAAATCACACAAATCTACATTTGATTATGTGACACATTTCATAAGCACGATATGATTAGAAAAAACTGAACGACGAGTTAGAAATGTTTTTCAAACGGTTATTTGAAACAGATAATTATGGGCCAAATATACTTAAAAAAACGTCTCCACTGACAGCCTTTATTACAAATGAATATTGGCGGAAATTTAGTACTATTTATATTTATCATCATGATGGTGCCTTTTACTGCTAACATTGAAATAATTGACTCATGGAAGAACTTATGCTTACGGGTTCTTTTGTTCACATTACTGATCATCATGGCTAGCAATACAACAGTCAAGTCTTGTTCTGTAAGCTGCCTCTCCGTGCGCCAACGGTGTAGCGATAGCATTATTGTGATTTTTACCTTTTATAGTCTGTTGTTGGCAGTTCGAGTCCGTTGGTGGCCCAGCACTTTCGGCATTATTCTAGTATTCATTCTGGTGTCATTCTCTTTAATTTTGGTTATTTAGGCTGTACAATGATGCTTCTGCTGGTTCTTTTACGCGCTTTCCAGGAGTTTTTATTAAAAAATACCATTTACAGCGTTTCGAGTGATTGCGAATGGCCTCTTTTTAAAATTATAAGCTTGAAATTACAGGGGTTTCCTTATTGTATGCAGTAGAATTGGATACTGGTCGCTTGGTAAAATACTGTTACTGAATCAACGACGTAACTCATTCTTTTCTTTTAAACGTAAAATAACAGTGTATATTTTAACAAAAGGAACTAAAATACATTTCCACAATTTTATGCCCGTTTTAATCTTATTCTTTGTAAGGTTCTGCTGCATTTTAGCCTTTTTCACCATCTGAATATCTCACTAACTGAATGAGATAAAAAATGTCGAAAAAGTTTAAGTATATAAGTAATATATACTACATTTTTGATAGCCTGGACTTCAGCTCTTCAATTTTATTATCAATGTTAAAAAGCACATAGACAACCAACAATGACAATAATTACAATTACAATATACCGAAAAAAAACAATCGACCTCGAATACTTTAATGATAAACAGTGTTCAATACTGAATTTTTTAACTACTTATATAGTTAATAAATATATTCCCCAGTGTGATTAATAAATATATTCACTAGTGTTCAATACTTCCTAAAAAAACACTTTGCTTTACTTATAGTTAAATAACACACATCACGTTTTTCCAGGTCGACCAGCGATACAACATACAACGTAATGTTAATAAGCACACCAACTTTAACTAAAATTTATAAACTGTGTCGCAGAAACAGATTTCTCTGCAAATTGGACCACTTCGACTTGCACAGCTAATTTAATGTGCACCAATAAAGTAATCTACCAAAAAGTTGGCAACGTATAAAAAACACCAAGTTTTTAAAAGATACGAGCCATAGTTATCAATCTAAAATCTGCACCAAGTATACTCCAATGCGTCTGGCCCCATTGGGTGAAACTGTGTCCCATTTTCTTTTACAATGCAAATGAACAATGCCCCTTTCCCATACAACCTCCATACAGCTAAATTACAATTTATATATATCATCTAGAGCGCTGAGTAATACTCAAGTTCACAAACCAGTTCCTCTTCTTGTGAGGCAACTAGAGAAAACGGGAACCTTCCTTTCGTCCTTTAGTAACTCTTCGTTCTACCAGAGAAGAGGTCTCTGAATCATTGACATAAGACCAATCTACAACCATAAGAATCAAGCCAGAAACACGAAACTAACAATATCAACTTGAAACGTATCAAGTCAGAACACGACGGCCTTTACACAAGAAATAGCAGTACTTACTAAATCCAAACTCAACTGCCAAATTATATAACAACACAAGGCAGTGGAATTAGTAAATCAACAATTGGTCTAATAATGATGGTTCCCCTAGAAATATGGACGTTCTCAACAAGGAATCGGAAAATGCGGAAGAAGAAATGGGACCTTTGCAATGGGGCAGACGCACTTGAGTATACTTGTTGCTATCCTTTAGATTATTAACTTTATATGGCTCGTACTCTTTTTAACACCTGTGTGTTTTGTTTTTTACGTTGCCACGTTTTTTTTTGTAGTGAATGTTTATAAACGGATATTCCTTTGAGGCCATTCCCCGTTGTTTTACATTCAGACGGTCCACCAGAGAAAAAAAATTCAAACACATCTGACTAATCGACATTAAGTCACTTCACTTGTTTTGAACTCAAGTGGATGTTTATATTTGGAAATTCCAAGAAAATTTAATATACTTATTTTTACAAGTGCTGGCAAGACTCTCTTAAATTCGCGTGGATTTATATTAAGGCTAGTTACTAAGGGAAAACCTTTTTCGGGCTAATTTTTAAATCCATGTAATTCCATTTAGAAAAGTCTTTTGGCATTTACAATAAATCTTTAAATGATTAGAAACAAGTACAACCACGTTTAAAGATGTATTTTTGAATTTAAACAAGTGTTTTTCAAATCCTAGTAAGAGAGTTTTGTTCCTCCATATCAGTAGTCCCCGCTTCCATTTCAACATAAATTTCACTGTGACCGGGTTTTTGCCTTTTGGCAGATGTGAAAGTAAATTCTCATAAATCACATTGCCAGTGCTTTTGTTTGATCAAGAAATACAAGTTTTATGGTTAAATGTGTCCCACCCGATTACAAAACATTTGTTTGTGTTCATAGGAAGAGCATACTAGCATAGCTTAATTCCCACATTCTAGTTGAATCTGATAATCACAATTGAAATGTAACCAGTTCTTAAAAACTACAGACCGATTTCAACCTTGTACTTTCAAAACTTTAAAAAGTAGTTCTTCTTAGTCAATTACAGAAGCACCTATTAGACCAAAGCCTTCT
>JAMKCH010024383.1:0-19173 GCA_023653785.1 Ophioderma brevispina
CAATTGCTCTACATTTGCAATTGCTCAATGTTGGTATGTGTTGCAATCCTGTGCTTGGTTTCTTCCGGTCTCTCAAGTGGTGAAAGCTGACAAACACATCCTTGTGCATTCCTTCAGAGAATTGATTAACTTCCCCTTTACCATCAGGGAAGCAAGAATATTCAAAAATTCCTTATTGTGATTGCAATTGCATCTACATTTTGCCAATGCTGTTAATGTGGACCTGTTGCGATCCAGTCTTTTGTTTCCATCCTCTTAGAGATTAAAAACTGTCAAAGCAATCCTGTGCATCTCATCGAGAATTGGTGACAAGGTGTCTTATTTCACACACTAAATAAGCATCATTGCGCAAGCACACATGGATGTTTTAGTCAGTTCCTGTAATTTATGGGTTTTTTACTTATTCTGCACTGTTCTTTGTTAATATGTTTGGATTGGCTTTGTCATCGCAAGCTACACCCTCCGTGGTATTTAATCCTCTGACATTCATGTTCACTATTTCAATATATTGTGAAATTCTCCGATTAAAACCTTCTACTTCTAATGTCATTATCTGCAATTTGGCCCTCTATCTTTTTGCTGTTGACTCTGTGTCAGTTACTGGCATTGTAATATGTTTGATTTGGGATGATTGCCATTTGTAATATGCTTGATTTGTGCTGCAGATGCCAATAAAGCATGTACTTCTGCATATTTGTAACATAATATGGTTTTTTTTTTGTGTTCAAGTTATCCTACAATTTTGGTAAGCGCCTTCCATAGATCCTACTAACGTGACTTTGAAGTTTCATCAATCACTTGTTCGATTACCAGGTTTCAATCCCCAGTTTCCCTCTTCAAAACTGGTATGAGTGGTTGCATCTTCAAAATAGCCATGGATGTTTTCAGTCAATTTTAAACACACTGGAAAGGTATAAGCGTGGCAGTGTGATATGACGTGAATGAACCTTATATTGTAGGCTGAACTTTCCATTATTTTTAACAATCTGAGGTGTCTGTGGAAGCGTGTCTCGTGTGTTGTTTTTATTGAGCAAGTCAGATGAATCAAGCAGCCGATAAACTTGGATTATCAAGCATCTAAATCGACTCTAGGCTTATGCATGCTTCATACTGTTTTGTATAGGAAATTAATTGTTCGAGCATGATAGATATGTGTTGAGTGGAGGGGAGGTGAAATGAAGCCATGTGACATATTGACATCATTATTTCGAGTCTTGTAAGCCCACCAATTTTCTTCCTTTTGCATCCACATTCCTACACAAGGTAAACATTGTGGCCTTCCCCTCTTTTGCCACCCCATATCATACTTAGCTTCAATTGTCATCAGAAGAACCCAACATTCGTCCCAGAATGCTCAGTGTGGCACACTGGCATTTTTTTCCCACAGCCGGTCCATCTCTGTTATTTCTCTTGAGTATATCTTGGAGGAAATTGGTGGCCATTATGGTAGAAATGCAGTAGGTAAGGGGCCCTTTCATGCATGGATCTGCCTGTCAACACACATGCCCGTGCATGGTAAATTGCTGCTGTGAAGATTGTGATGAATGTTCTGCTGTTTGAAACGGGTTTGTTCCGTAGTTCAAAAATGTTACGAGATGTATGACACTCCCTCTGTAATGTCATCTCAACCCCTATTCTTCTGATGCATATTTTCATGTAAAGATGATAGCTATATTTAGTATCAACAACTTCTTTTGTGTACTCGTGATATGCCAATCAACTCTGTTATCTGTATAACTGACTGACTTTGATTAAGTCATTCATCGTAATGAATAATTAACACTTTAAAAAAAGAACCATAATTTTTTGTCCCTGTATTAAAGGTTAATAATTACCCGTATTTTTGAGAAGAAATTAACGAAGAGTGTGGCCATCGGGGTACAAGTTTTTTTTTCAAATGAGTATACAGTGTGATTCAATAAAAAAACCGAAAACCCTACATTCAGGAAAGATTTTTTCTTCAAAGGTTAAAAGTTTTGCTTACAAGTGTTTGCTTTGTTTGTTTATTATATATGGGTAAACAGGCTATCAGAGATTTTATATTTGGTGTCTTTCAGACTTTGGGGTTCAGAAACTGTCATTTGGGAGAGCCCTAAAAATTCTGTTGGCCGATTTTAGCCATACATGCGGAGAGACTGACACCGTTGTCTACCATAGCACATTATAGCAAAGACAATTAACACATGCAATTTTAGATGGTATATTTAACTTTTCCCCTCGAACAAACATATCAGTTTTGATAAAATGGGTCCCCCCCCCCTACTTGTGTAACATAATTACAATAAAATAACTTCAACAAATGTACATTCCATGTTCATCATAAAGTCAGTTATTGAAAATTACTCCATAGCAATTCTCAGTTCATGAACCTAATGAAACTGCCAGAGTTTTTGTTTAAAACATCTCTAATGTAATTATTGTTGCACAATACTGTATACTCAGCATCCATAAATTGCGAGAAGAACTAAAGCTGAGTAAGTTTTCTTCAATATAATAGGAATTAAAACTGTAAAATTCAAAAAATATAATATCTCAGCTGTTTTTCCATCAGAATATAAAAACCTTCCTATGGTTCACCTTTGGCTCTCAAGTTTCGTTGTAGGTTAAAACCATAATCTTGCTGAACCAAATAAACTGTGGTCTTACACACAGCTATCTTGCCTTTTGTATTGGGAATTGAACATTTTTCCCGCGCATTTTCTTTTGTAATCCCCTGATATTAATTTTATAATCCTTCGATTATTCTCCCACTTCTATTGTTTAACATAATTTGGTGTTAAATGTTTTTAACTCAAATCACTGCTGAGACATGTTACGCATGTAAACGATGCATCATTGTGTGGCTCAAATCGGCCAAAACAAACACGTTTTTTTTAAGTCTCTCAGCAAATTAAGCCATAACTTCTTCTTCCAAGGTCTAATGAAAACCAAATAAACGTTTTTCTGAAAGCCGCAATCCCTCTTTATCCCAAAGCAACACAGTTGAGCAAAAAATTCTTAACTATTTTAATTATTTTTATTCTGAATGAAAGGGTTGTTTTTTTACTCACACCACTGTATAACCTATACAGACTATGTGGCTGAAGCAGTTCATACCACACCTTTTTTTTCACTGGGATATTTTTCACACATTTGAATGCTTTACTGCTAACTGAATAATGAGTATGTAAGGTATGTGTAGCCTAGTTAACTGTTAATAATGTTAAAAGCAACCTACCTACTGCTGCCTTGGTGTTCACATCAATTATGTATCCCTGTTCTGGTTTGTTTTATCTACTTTGTTATTATCTGATTCTTCTCATTGATTTTTCTTTGTTTTTGGTCATTGGCACATAACATAACTCCTTCTAACATCATCACACATTTGTCACATATAAAATTATGTCCTCTTTTACTACAGCAACATGTATCCATAGCCATGATCGAATTTCAGCTCACCTTAAGAGCTTTGTGTATGTTATAGTACTTCTACATCATCACACATTTGTCACATATAAAATTAATGGTCCTACTGTAAACTACAAGAAACATTGTTATCCATAGCCATGATCGAATTCCAGCTTACGCTTAATGCTTTTGTGGATGTGTATAGTAGTCCCTCAGAGCTTCCTTGGTGTATGTGTATAGTAGTCCTCCGAGCTTTCCCTTTGTGTAATGTGTATCGTGTCCTCAGAGTCTTTCCCTTTGTGTATGTGTATAGGTAGTCCTCCGAGCTTGCCCTTTGTGTATGTGTAAATAGTATCCTCAGAGCTTTTCCCTTTGTGTATGTGTATAGTAGTCCTCATAAGCTTTCCCTTTGTCGTATGTGTATAGTAGTCCGCAGAGCTTTTCCTCCCTTTGTGTATTTGTAATAGTAGTCCTCAAGAGCTTTCATTTGTGTATGTGTAATAGTACCCTCGAGCTGTCCCTTTGTTGTATGTGTATGTAGTCCCTCAGAGCTTTCTTCTTCCCCTTTGTGTATGTGTAATAGTAGTCCTCAGAGCTTCTTTCCTTGTTTATGTGTATATTCGTCCCTCAGAGCTTTCCCAGCTCTGTCCTGCATGCATGAAGTCGCCCACACAATTTCTTGCTGTGTGCAACTAGCGTTTTTTGCGCCACAAGAAAGCCAAAATGAAAAGAACTAAAGTAGGCGAGCGGTCAAGCTTCCAAAAGTGCTTTATTTTCGAGTAACACCCTCCCCTCGTACAAACAAAACACAACACTTTTATTCAAAAGGCCAATTATATAGATTTAGAAACTGAGGTTGTGGTCAAAGAATTTGGTGGCAGGGGTGTTTTTTGGCCAATAACCCTATTTTGGGGCTAAAAATAAGAAAAACATGATTTTTTTTAATTTTAAAATCCAAAGCACAAAATTCTGATACATAATAACTTTATGTTTTAGATCTACATTTACAAAACATTGCATAAAAAGTGCCAGATGAATATTTTGCCTGCACACAATGCATTAGGCAAGTAGTTTTATTTTTGGGGTATAAAGGTAAATTTTTGGCTAAAAATCAACAAAATAGTACTTTTTCCTTCAAAATGGACAAAACACCACAATTGTTAAATGTAGTAACACATGATTTTTATAGATATTTCGTATATTGTTTGCAAGTGTCCACATTCAGACTTTGGCAGCTATATTTAATTAACTAACAATTGGCTAGAATGGGTTTTTGCCATAAAAACGCCATTTTGGTGAACAATGAGAAAATGTACTAAATTCAAAAATAATATATTTCGCGGCCAATCCCTGAAAGATAAACACGTATTGTTACTTTTTGGTATCTTATTTTAATTGATTCACCCAAAATAAGTCTTTGCTCAACACCATTGGTGATGGAAATTTAGTTAAGAGTTCCAATTTGCCTAAATAATCAAAATATGAAAAAAAAATGCATTTTTGGCAAAACGTTATATTTATATAGCAATGAGTACTTTTTTCTGCAAAGCTACAAAATTTACATTCAGCCTTTCACTTATTACCGAACATCCTGCAAATTTTTGAAAGTACCTAATTAGTCCCCAGGGGCCTGGGCCCCAAAATGCAAATTTTCTTCAGTAGTCAAAAATCATGAAATGTTGTTAAAATGCTCGAAAATCAAATAACGGACGCGCACTGGAAACTAACTTGTTTTTTTTTTGCCTCCCACCCGCATTTGTGTCTGTTTTTTTAAGGTTTTTCAACAGATTTGTAACGTTTTCTTGTTTTTTTGAACTTGTTCAAGAAGAAAAAAATTTTGTCCAATAGTGCACTAAAATAATTTCTGTGTAGCGCATATGCTTTTTCGACTAAAAATATCGCATCTTCGGAGGTCTTGGCCTGTTGGAACTGAGACCCACCGTACATGTTTTTTCCATAAGAAAGTTTTCAAGACTTTCCTGTGTCAGATTGTAACATGTCAATCCACACTTTTTGAGTCAATTCCCTTAACCCAATTTTGATCATTTCTATGTCTTGGCTGTGTCTGTGATTTGGTTGGCTCTGCTACTTTGCAATCTTGCTATGGCCGGTCTTGCATGTTCGATTCGTTTTTTCCATAATTTATTATTGTAAAGTGCTACAATATAGATGTGTAGCAATATTCATAGTTATATGTCCACACACAATTTGACATGCTTCTTAAATTTTAACCAATTGCATTCACTTAATTAGCTTAATATTTCTCATTTTGTATCTCAAAATTTAACATAGTGGGACCAGTTTTTATTCCGGTAGGGGTAAGAGAAACATGGTAAGAATCCTTCACATAAATGTAAGAGGGAAAACAATAAAATAAATTGAGGGAAATTTTGAGGAACATGAAAGAATGAAGACGTCAAGAGGACAGACGGTCGCACATGAGACAAAGGAAGGGCAGGGGTTGTCCCAAATGATCGTCCATGAAACAACAATATTCATGCTTTTTGTCCAATATTGATTCATACATTAGCTTCCACGCATAGTAATTGGTCCCAATCTGTCATTTTTTGCAATTAATTTGTTGTCAATTTTGGTGGACTTGAGCATTGGTGTGTCTTATAAATCATTTGATGAATGATTGAAAAAAATGCTGTAAAGTTTGTCGCCCGAGAGAACAGTGACCTCCCCTTTCCTGTGCATTATTCAGAGTGATTGTATGATTATTAATCAATATGCAGTTTTACACTGGATTTCAGAAAAGAAATGCCCATTATCGGACCTAACACCAAATGCCCATAATCTAAAGAGATTTCAATATCATTTTTTCATTTTTTAATTAAGAATGAAGAATCTTCATAAAGGTCATTCAGCATTAAATGAAGGATTCATCTTCGACCATCAATTAAATAGCACGATTTACATACCTATAAATTTCTAGATTAAAATCTATTAGTTACATTATTTCAGCTATTTTTTATTACAATTTTCATCTAATCTTTGAATTTGTCCTTAATAGTCAATCCAATTTGAATTCATTTTTAATCTAAGATTTAGAGAGTAACCTTTGCTCTGGAGGAATCTTTTATGAAATGACACCACCCTTTTTCTTCTCCGTATCATTAGTGAATAGACTCTTTAACTTAGTAAAGGTGATGTGCAAGCATGCCCTACATGAAGATGAGTAATATCCAAACAAATTCTCTTTGAAAGAACAATATGACCACCAAATACGAAATATGAAAAAGGCACAACCCTAAAAGAGCTAAAAGGTCGTAACTCCCAGATTTTGCGACGGAGCGAGAATAAATTAGGTGTTTTTTTGCGCGCCTAAAATAATTTTGTTTTTCTTGCCCCAAAAGGTTCAAATTATTTCGGTAACAAACTCCATTTTTGCCTATTATTTTGCAAAAAGCTGACAACACTTCGTAAAATCGCACAGATGTTTTGAAATCACGTAAAATCACACAAATTATTTTTAAATCTTATCACATAACGTAACAGACTCTTGCAAGAACCTAACAACTGACAGGTAGCTATAACACATTCTACTTCCACAGATTTTAATTTCAAGTGTACCAATTTTATATTCCTCTTACAGTGCAGTGGGTTAATTGCCATTATAGTAAAGTATGTGAGTGTGTAACACGTCTTTTTATCCCAGTGGATGTCTAGATTCTGGGTAACGTGGGAAAATGCCAAAATTTAAGTACTTTGCCATTATTTTGAAAAGCATAACAAAATTTTTAAAATCCACAGATTTTTTAGATACCGTAAAAATCACACAGATTCCATAAAATCACACAATTCTGCTAATCAACAAAATTCATCTAATTTGTAAACTAACTCAACCAATGCTTTTCCTAAATTGCACCGAATTATTAAAATCCGCACAGATTCTGTTAAACCCAAGGTTCTTTAAATCGCACACAATTCGTTTAATTGCACAGAGTTTCCATAAAATCGCAACACATTACATCCAATCGCATAAGAATTTGTAAATTGCACAGGATTCCATTTAAAAAATCACATATAGGGCTTGATTGGTCTTGCGAATTGATAAAAAACAATCTTGGAGGAATTTGGAGACTTGAAGAATTTTACAAGATCATCTCAAAATATCGCATACATTTCAAAAAAGAATTACGGTGAAATACATTATCTTTATAGATTTTCATATACTGTTTGCGATTTACCACTTTTCCCCAGTGACATGGGGCTTTTTTTAAAGCTGTTTGAGGTATACATATATGACATATTCTCTAAAATCTACTTAGATAGTACATGTTACACAGATCGCAAAATCTATTTCTGCCCAGAAATGCACGTTTTTGACTAAATGGCCAATTTTGACACTGTTTACACTCATAGCTAAACGGAAGTGCATGGTATTGCAGTAATTTTCAGCTATATTTAATCATAAACTGGAGTTTTTAATGTTTAGCTAAAGTTTAACTATTATTTTCGGTTTCTAACCATGTGATAGAAACGTATAGTTTTTACTCAATATCACAAGAAACACTGATCTTTCGGAGGTTCGTAGAGAAATAGATGTCTTATCTACATCAAGGCATTTTTGGATTAACGATTAAAGTAATCCATCCGAAAGAGTAAACATATTTAATTTGACAGAATGCTATGAAGTGAAGAATACGTCTGTAGAATAATTCTAAAGCGAAATTTGTAGAAAAGGAAGATAACAAACCAGTGTCCAACGATATGAATCTCCATCCTTTACGTGTTGTAGTAAGTGTCTGTGTGTCCTTATTAGTTGCTTTTGTTCCTTTAACTTATGGGGTATATCGTAACTAACTTGTTACGAACATGCTAAATCTGATTTTTGACGAGTTTTTTTCGATTTCGTTGAGCAATCCATATTGCTTTCTGTTTACTGTTCCCTCCCCATCTAGTTTGGCCCTTTTCACTGCCAGTTCTCAACGTCTGAATGACCTTTGACATCCTCATGTGTTACGTAGGACGCTTGTCTCAATCGAGAGATATTCTCATCTTCGCTTTCTCAAATGTACCGCAAACCCAACTATCCAAAAGGTGTATACTAAAGTTGAAAACCTCTGACGGCCACGCACACCTCCCCGAATAATGGCGACATAAGTCTTTCGATTGCATTGGACGACCTTACAAAAATAAATAACACTTGGTAAGTTAATCTGGTCTTTAATCACTTTCAAACTCCGATTAATATAAACTGGGTATTTAAATACTTAGAACTCCTATAAGATACAGTTACTGTACAAAATAGGTAAAAATGAATTTTTGAAATTGTGCCATTTTTAAACTAATTACATTTTTATCAAATCCCTCTGCTTTTATCTTCCTGGCCTGCTTTTGTAAAACATGAATCAAAATCTACAGAGAGAAGTCCATTACCACATCCAATTTTAATGCTTGAGAATCCTTGGTGTATTTCTCCTCTCCCCGTTTTTCAATTTTTAACCAAAACATAACAAGGGATTTCTTTGCACTTTTGGATCAAAACACACTCTAAAATTTTACAGGCTCTCCACAATATATGAAATATAGTCTATACAAAAATGATGCTACCAACGTCAAATAGTGCTTTGTCTATTTTCTTAGAGTAAATCCTAATTTTCCTTATTTTTTAGCCAAAAAAGGACCTTTTCCCCCCCAAAACAACCCCCAGTAATACACTTTTTGACCCAAACGTGCATCTTGACTATTCATATGCTCAATCGATAAAATAAAGATCTATGATAAACAAAATACCACACGCCATCAGATCTATTAGGGTTTTTTGGCTAAAAATATAAAAATTGTTGGATTTTTTTAAATTGTAGCCCGAAAAAAAAATTAGAGTTTGGCAAAAAACCCCTGCCAAACCAACATGTTTTTACCACAACCATCATTTTCGTATTCTACATTATTCTCATTCGAAAAAAGTGGTTATATTTTTTGTACCGCGGGGAGGGGTTCCCGACCACTTTGCAGTCGGAACCGCTTCCACTAAAAAGGAAACAACAACAAACTTTTACAGTAATTTTTGTGAACCACGAAAGATTTGTCTGTGAACAAGATGCAATGTTTTTGTGTGCTTGAGTTTATGTATGAGCATGAGGTACTGCTTGTATCCCTCACTCTTGATCATAGTTGTCGTTCCAATTTTTTGTTGACCTCCGTCCATTGTCAACCACAATGACTTTTGATAGTTCTCATCACACATGTTCGATTACTAGGAGGTCGGTCCAATAGTTCCTCCCCAAACTGTCTAACTGTCTAATGAACGAACCGTAATGTTGCCATTCTTCTTTTCTTCGTGCACGGTTTCAAACACCATGAATATGCTCAGCTATGTCCAACAAGCTTGGGCAGGTAAAGGTATTGCCGCATTATTGGAGTTATGCTACACCAACATGATCATAGGGAGCTGCCAGTCATTGGACCTTTCTGCTTGAGGAATTCCATGTACAACTTGAAAGCCATACTTCAGGTCCTAACCTCTATGTTGATTCTATTTTTTTTTTGCAACATATCGTTCATTTCAAGCGTCAGAATCATTCATTTTCAATGATATTGCCACTATCACATCCTTGTACGACTGGACCGTTGGTCTATTATATTTTTTGATTCCATGTCTTTATCATTGAAGGAGATAATCGTCACTCCCAAGAACATTATCACATCCGGGATTTTATCTTGGTTGATTTTTGATTCACAACCACAAATGGGTCTCATCATCTCAAGCCTGAGGTCATCTTTTCTCTGAGTCTTGGTTCATCTCAAATGGTTCACACTTTCCATTGTTTTTGCATATTTAGCAGCAAACCCTTGTGCTTCCACTGTTTTTAGCTTGCCTCAGAGATTTACTGATGAGGGCACTCATTTTTTTACATCTACATAATGCTTGGTCTGTATACTAATCACTGTGTGAAATCACTAAGCTCAAATCAAGTCCTTTATATAGAAAATTCCACACTTTGTTATAAAATTCCCGGATCCAGAAATTTGGTCATACACGGTATCCTAAGGCAATGTTGTACTTTGGCATAAATGTTTACTGCAACTTCGGATTCATCTCAAACTTTGGAATTATAAGCATTTTGAGGTGACTATCTTTAGTTCTAGATGCTTATATTTCTAATAACTACACAAATTATATTTCAACACAATCTCTGAATCAGCTTTTAACTTCATGTGTAACGCTAATGTGATACTTTGATGCTGTAGGTGTAGCATTTGCTGATCCCTCATTATCCTGGCACATTTTTCCCTTGTCAGTTAAATTTTGATGTAGCTAAACAGTAATAAACCCTCTTTATAGCCAACCTCTATTTTAAACTAGGACCTACTTAAAACAAGGAGGTGCCCTCCCCTCACCCCCATGTTCACCAGTTGTGCCTAAAGCCAGGTACAGACCTACGCAATTACTGGGTGCAAATGCTTTGCATTAATAATCAGTAATTTGCATGAACCCTGCTTGCCAATTCAAAAATATCCATCACAGAAAAAAAACATGACCTCGAACCTTACGATGGAAAGTCCGGTCACATTCCTTCAATACAACAGTACAAACAAAGCCCACTGCTTGGTGTGCTTCACATTGCTCACACTTCCCATTATTCTCCCGATTACGCTGCATTTTCAAAGGACAGCACAGGACATGTCAAATTCAACTATAATCCCAATGCTACAAATAAACTAGAAATTGTAAGAATTTTGTATTTTGCCACCACCCTATGAATTTGGCAGCCTCAACAGAATAAATTGCATGTTGGTGGATGTGGTGGCAGAATACTGAATTCAACCCCAAGAAATTGCTTCAAATTTCATCGCAGATTAAAGGTGCAACAAGAGATTTCACATATCAGATGTCCCTAAAAAAAGTACTGAGTTTTGCTCTGATGTAAAGCTTTCTATCAAAAATATCCCCATCTGAAAGGATTAAGGTGAGGAATGTTTCTTTGGTACAAAAATTGTGAAATTTCTAATTAAGTATAGGAGCAAATACGAAATTCAGCCTGTGTTTTACATTGAAATATAAACAAACCAAAATCACCTTTTTCCTCTTCTAAGACATTTCTGTAGCCAAATACCAGGTAAGAAATCTATTGAGTGTCTAATCTATATGAAATTACTATTATGACACAATATTTGAGTGTCTCAAAATCTCTTGTTGCACCTTAAAGTCTGAGTAAAAAAATTTTTCACGTCCATGTTTTTTAAAATAGAAGGAAAAATATTTTAAATTGGCTCTAAATACCCCTATTATGCACATATTCGAGGCACATAATTCAGCCCACCCAATGATACATGAAAAACAGGACTCTTATTTCCTTATTTTAAAAGAAGTAAGTCCATCTATAGTGATCAGAACATAAACTCAGCTGAGTAATTGATTGTCCGCAGGTTTATTGTAGGTTAGTATTATCAGAAGTCTTTGGGTGTGGGGGACTTTCTTTGCTGAGACACTGCAGTAATGGAACAGGTTTGGATACCAGCTTCATTATAAACAGATATGCAGTAGCAGCTGTAATCCCAATAGCATGGGAATGTTCCTTAATCATTAAAGGCACTATCGGTGATTTGCTACGTCAGAGAATTGAAAAAAATCAGATTTTTGCATGTCTGTAACAAGAATGGGTATCCTAACATACCCTACAAGTGGTAAGACCAAAAGCAACCTAATAATGACGACAAAATTGGATATTTTAGTCATTACTGTCCGCACGGACAATTATTACTACACATAATTGAATGGAGATTTATCATTCACTTTTAAGCTATTTCTTTAAATTTAAAATTTTTTAGTCTTTTGGCTAGATCACTGATAGTGTCTTTTTATGTAAAAAAAAAAAAAAAAAAAATCGTACGATTGGTCATTGTTTTAGAGTGGTGCGATTAATAGCACGATTGGTGGAAGACTATGTACGACTATCCTGCGAGTGTCTGCGATTAATCGCACGTATATAGACCAATCGCGCGCTATGTGAGGACCGTTGTGCCACCAACGTGTCACCACCAAGGACTGTTGTGCCACTGTTGATCCCACCACCAATCGTGCCATTTATCGTAGATGATCGTAGATGAATTTTATAGTGTGACTGCTACACACGATTGACACCAAATCTTACGATGGCCTGGACGCTCGCACGATTTCTCAATCGCGGGCAATCCCAGGCAATCGCCTCTCCAGTGTGACTGGGGCTTTAATCATTAAAGGCACTATCGGTGATTTGCTACGTCAGAGAATTGAAAAAAATCAGATTTTTGCATGTCTGTAACAAGAATGGGTATCCTAACATACCCTACAAGTGGTAAGACCAAAAGCAACCTAATAATAAGGACAAAATTGGATATTTTAGTCATTACTGTCTGCACGGACAATTATTACTACACATAATTGAATGGAGATTTATATCTTTGAACATTGCTGTTTTCTTTCTTTTCTGTCACTTTTTCATTTGGAAAAATGAGTTAAACAAATTCTGTAGACTTATCATTCACTTTTAAGCTATTTCTTTAAATTTAAAATATTTTTAGTCTTTTGGCTAGATCACTGATAGGTGGTCCCTTTAATGTTATGTTATGTCAACATTAATCTGCAACCATTGTGTGAAGGCGCTCTGGGGTATGAAGCCTGCAAGTGCATCATACGTACAATTGTCAATATGAATTACTGATTTTTTGTAAAAAATTTTGCAAATCTTAATCAATGCAGGTGTTTTAAAACCATTTGAAAATGATCTGTAATCCATATTTAGCCTAATCCCAAAGTATTAGCCAGTATAATAACATTGGTCTGGGATGTCACGTAATATGCAGGTCCAATAATGTATATATGTTTGCTTCTACTCAGAGAACCTGCAAAGTGGGAGGTAACCACTTCACTTTTTGAAACACTGATCCTGATCTCTCCTGAATTTCTCTGTTTAACATTGGCTTAATTACCTTGCATTATATTTGATTATTTGATCAGATTCTTCAAGTTGATCTGAGCTTTGGAATCATGTCATAATATCCAGCTAAAGCAATACAATATCTTGGCCCTTTTTTCAATCAAAAAAAAATCAAATGACAAAAGTAGCTTTTTAACTAGATTCTTTTGAAGCAGTTGTCATTTGTCACACCTCCATGCTGGAAATCATGCAGTTCGAACATGTTCTTCTCATGGTTGATTTTAGCCTGTCTTGAAACCATTTCTTGACAGTCTTTGTCTTCCTGGTGCCCACGACTCTATCCCTGAATTCTTAAGCATCACTTCATTTTTACATGCATTTGTAACAATGAACTTAACAATTTTTCGAGTAGGAGAGCATGTCCTAGCGGTTAGGGTGTCTTGCCTCTGGCGCAAATTATCATCAAAATTCTCCCGGTTTCGAATCCGTTGGGGTCGTGGCAACTTGCTGGGATTTATTCCGGGTACTACCAATTCTGGATTTGATCTGTAATACCACTATTGATTAAATACAGATTACCGCTCTCCTCCATGGTTCCTTGGAATTGGCAAATGGATCATAAAAGCATCCCGTCCGTCGGAGTGACTTACTCCGTCTGTCCCGTGTACCGAGAGCCACCACTGTACGTACACCATCGCAGTCAGTGTCGAATAATAGTAGGGTGTAACCCTGACTGTTTCCCAATCCGCCCCAGCCTTAAATAGCGGGCCATGTTAGGAGTCTCTTCCGTATCATGGATATACACTCGGCCCCGGATAATCACACTTGCTAACAAATCCTAACACCACCACAAAGCCATTACCAATGACTTGTGGTACGAGCACACAACAATTAACCCAATTTGTTAATCCCACAGCAGAGCTCACAGCCTAGTTATTATTTCCTTTCCTTACACAATTGAAGCACTGAGCATGAACGGAGACTGACAGCACTTCTGAGATGCTTTGGGTATGGCCAGAATGTAAAGATGGTTATGGTAGAATTGATCTGAAATATGAATGCATAATCCACACATCATGGCACTGGGTCACCATTACAAATTTGCTTGTACCAGATTGAAAGTATGTATGACAAAAGTCTGAGCATGTACTGGCTTCTTCTTGACCAGGGGTATTTCCTGTGGATTCCCTGCGTGAACACTCATCAATCACCTCATGTTGTTTGCCTTTCCAGAATAGCATGAGCATACTTCTTTAACCCTTGCCTATTGATACTTCTGTACAATGGGATTATGGGGTTCATTGTATGTGAATCATTCATCCCTCTATTTTCTGACCATTCCCCTCTCCTTATCACCGTCAGCTGCTAAATTTTGTTTTGCTTCTGTGTTTGCCCTTCATTATTAGAGCATCCTGGCTTATGTTTTACCCTTAACCCTTGCCTGACTGATACTTCTCTGGGGGCACTGACATTGGGTTCATCAGTGTAATTCTTAACCATCACATCAATCAACAGCGGTTAAGATATGCTTAGTCCCTTCTGTTGTTGCCTTTAGTGGATGAGATCAGTTAGCATATTCTTCAAACCATATGTGCCCTTGTTTTCTAATCATTGCTCCAAAAAGCTGTAATATAAATTAAGAATTAACTTGTTGAAAATAGTTTCGGTGTTCCAAATGAGTTTTAATGTAATAATTTTGTGTGCCTATTAGTTTCTAATCAAGCTTTCTTGCATATGCCAATAACCAGAATTTAATGATTATAAGACAGTTTTCTATTTGGACAATGAATACAAGCCAGGGTAGGAGGTTAATTGAACTTTTCTGACACCAAATTTAAAAAGGAATAATGTCAAGATTTTGTCAGCTCAGTTTGACTTACATTCAAAAATATATGTAACTACATCACGAATTCCCGAAAAATAATACAATTTGATGTAAAATTAACAAAATAGAGGCATTTTATTTTGCTTTTTTACATAACGAAGAAAACGGCGGATTTTTCGCCATCTGCTTTCCTTGACACCAGCACCCCCTTTTGCTCATCCTCGTGCGTCAAAGTGATGACCAACTTGAAAACATCGTGTTGACTCGAATTGTTTATTGCTGCACTGTAATTATGGATGAGTTTATGAAAGTAATAATAAAATTTGAAAATAAGTTACAAAATGACAATCTTTTGTTTCATTTCGTTTTGTTTTTAATTATTAGAAAAAAAACACATCGATCTCGTTCACAGGGGTGGTAGGACATGCCCTCTCGATTTTGGCTTTGGGAAATTCCAAACGGTAATTTGAATCCTGGACTGCTACGTACATTTACTATGGTAGCCTGTTCTCAGTTTCATTACAAATCTCCTCTATAAACTAGTTTCAATACATCTTAGTACTATCATGATAATAAGGAAAATTATTGACTTCAAAATCCATCGGGTTAGTGGATTAACCCCGCTGCAAAATAGTGTAATTCCAAAACGGTCATTTAAGATTTAAAATTCGTGACCAGCCTAGCCTTTAGCAGTCTGAGTGTAACCGTCCGATATTACGCTAATAGCGCCCTCCTAACCGCAGTCTTTGAAAGGACTAGCACTGAATTCAGGCTGTTTCTGTTAGGATGGCAGTCCTATACCCCCTGGTCAGTTCACCTCGAATGGAAAGTGCAACACTTCTGCCGATATAAGATTGTCCACAACGACGTAAATTAGGATGGTCATCCCCTTGGAGACTCACCATTTGCCTGCGATGTGGATTTGTTTGGAATCGTTTTCGAGTATCTAGTGGGCGAAAATTCAAGGTCAAAATACTCAACAAATGTGGACAATTTTTCAACTTATTTTGATTTTATATGTAATTAACGTTACTTAAGGGTTTTCCATCCATACCAATTGTCCAATCAGTTCAGAATCATGACATATTTCCTTAAGCAATATTAGAAGGCAACATACTTTTCATCCATAACACTTAATATTTAAAGACCCGATCGGTGATTTATCCGAAGAGTCAAATATGTGAAATTTGCAGAATAAGCTTAAAAAGTGAAGGATAAGCCTGTAGAATCCATAAGTTAATAAGTTAACTTTTTCCAACTGAAGATTGACAAAATGGAAGACAACACCATTGTTCAATGATGAATCATTCAATACGGGTTGTGAGTAAGTGTCCGTAGAATTAATGACTATCCTATTACCTCTACTGCCCATTATTCAAAAGTCCGCTCTTCGATTGGTCGTTTACTGCCGCATTTTTCTGCGATAAAGGGTCCGCGATTGCGCCCCAATGCGTATACACAGCGAACATTCTTTTCAGCGCGTGTCACCCATCACTAAAGCGCACACGCTAACCTTTAGGCGGAGGAACACTGCTCTCGCTGTAAAGACGTAAACACGATCCTGTTTAGTAATTTTTTTCTGTTATTCATTTATTTGGGGGGTAATAGAATAGAATAAAGGGTGCGATGGTCATGTTTACGCCGATAATGGTTTCCTCGCAGTAAAAACATTTGAATGTCTCGGCTTTTCGCCTTGCCCATTATGTCTGGTTTTTACTTGCTCGGACACATATTCATGCATACATGAACATCTTACCCTATATTTCTTAATAGATCCGATTTTGTCTTACCAGTTGCTTCTGGTCATATCTTTTGTAGGGTATGGTAGGACACCTCTCGCTTGTTACAAACACATGGCAAAATCGTGATATTTTAGTATTACCAAATCATGAGTGCCTTTAACCTACTGGACATGCTTGAACCATATTTTGTATCCAAAATGGTTTCTCTTTATGCATTATTATTTTGCACTTAAAAATTCTCACGATTGGCCTAGCCTAGGCCTATAACGATGCAATATTAGACATCACTGAAGCCAGAATGTTGGGAATGTAGTGTACAAATCTCACGTGAGTGGGCAAATCTGGATAAAACTGAATTTTGTACACAAGTACTTATGCAATAATAAAACATGATGGGAACACTTGCACACACCCAACCCCCTTTCATGGCCCCCAGTAAAGACTGGTAGGCATTTGGCTGCAAAAACTTTCGCACATTATAATTTCCCTCCCAAATACCTTTCAAAGGCTGATATTCTCATGTTCAGAGTATTCACATCAGTCACAATGCAACATGTGTACTCTTGGAGTAGATTTAAGCCAAGTTCTTTCTCAAGTATTTCGTAATTCATCTCATTTACCTTGAATTTCGATTTGATTTTCTTAGAATTAAAAAGCATTGTTACTTTTCTAAACCTTTCCTCTTAAAGGTTAAGCTGTTCTGGTTTGTGCTGTTATGCTTTGCCATATCAAACTTCATACTTGGTCACAGGAACCAATGACCCAGGGCTATATAGGGTGTGCACACATTAACCTCTAATGACTTTTTGAGACCCTATCTTGCAAGTTTTAACTGTATCTTTTGTTCCATTAGCAGGGGTTGACCCTATCATGATCCGAGTTATGATGCTTTCTGCTTACATGGAAGTCACTAAAACATCTGATGACAATTTTTGAGTCAATTTGTTCTAGCCATTTGGCTAGTAGAAGCAACAATGTGTACTAAATTGGCCCATAGACTGTGTTAATTTATGTGCTCAACCACAGTTGGAGATGTTTTGTTCATAACATCAAAACATTTCATGGGCCTTAAATTTCACTTTATTAACTTTTTTCCGATACGAAGAAATCCAACTTTCTTCCGATACCGAAATCTTAATTTTGATGGAGTAAAGTGGGGGACGAGACTATTTCCAGAAACAGTCTTTAGTCCCGGAGTTCCCAATTCAAATCCTGATAAAGACCCCAAAAGTAAATAAAATAATAAAGTAAAATCTCCACTGATGTTGTGCATAGCTGGTGACTACTGAATGAATATCTGTGACAATGACCTTTGATCTCTAGCACCTATTGCTGTCACATACCAGGGGCGGCGCCAGGGTAAAATCATAGGAGGGGCGAAACATCATAGGGGGCAAAACAGTACAAAATGCACTCATTTTGGTTAAAAAACCCAAATTTTTGCGCAAAAACCTGTTTTTCCTAAATTTTGAAAATCTCAGGGGGGCGGCCGCCCCCTGCCACCCCCCTGGCGCCGCCCCTGTCACATACAGATTGTTTTTTGTGTCATCTGCAAGAATTGCAGAAGGCACATATGGATTACTCTGGTCGTATGTCTGTGTGTCTGTCTGTGGTCAAAATGTTAACCCTTAAATTGCATGCCATATGAGTTCCGTAAGGGCTACGATGATGTAACTTGGTGGAAAGGAGGGGGCGGGTTACAGTGATATGTTGGTGACCTTGGTGACCTTTGGCCCCATTCACAAACCGCGACGGCTGACTACACTTGCGGTCCGGGGACCGCGATGCATTTTTTAATGCAGAAATGACTAAATTTGTTTCAACGATCTCAAGTGACTCCAAAATGCCTTTGAATTCAAATTCCTATACACATCTCATGTGACTCAATTCTGTAGTATTATTATGATTAACTTGTTTTATGATGTGGTATATTAGTTTAAAGGGGATGATCCAATTTAAGTATAAAAAGTTCATTTTGATAGAATGGCCTTAACTCCAAAACTCCATCTGTAAAGTTTCGCGCAGATATTTCAACCCGTTTTGATGCGGGAACTAAAAACGTGATTTTGTAATCCCATAGAGTACTCTGTAAATGTTAATATTGGTAGACCAAGATGGGGCGCATTTTCACTCATCCTTTAGCCCCAAGATTTCACAGGGTAAATGAGAAAAATAGTATCTTTCTTCAAATACCAAAACTTTGACCAATTCCGATAAAATTTGGGGTTCTGGGGGATGAGGTTATAAGCGATCGGACCATGGCCCTTTAATGCATGTTTATATGTGTTTATTGTTATGTATTTTCTACTTTTTATGTGTGACATGAAGCCATTTGGGTTGCATGGGAGAA
>JAMKCH010024384.1:0-40067 GCA_023653785.1 Ophioderma brevispina
TTGTTCCGATTTATGTGTATTGTGTTCTCTACTTGATACGAGAGCCTGGCACTTGCACATACACCCCATCAAGTACCTTGCGGTTTTGATGGTAGACGCAATAATGCATGTTGCAAAGCCCTATTCAATACTGTGCTAATAAAGTGGTTAACCACTAAAACGGCGTTTTTTTGTTTATATCTTGGGAATGAAATGGATTCGAGGGCTCAAATTTCAGGACGATAATGAGAAAAATACGGCCTTTCATCTGATATCAAAATCGATACTACTTCCGGGTAAACCAGGGGGGGTCCCAAAGACGATCGGAACACGCCCCTTTAATTAGATCAGGTGTCGTATCACAAATTATGTCAAATAGAAAATAGCCCACATTACATTCTTATCATGCACTAATCTATGTTATTTTCTTGGAAAATTTCTTGTGAAAATAGTTATATTTGTAAGAATTTTTATGGCAAGGAACTTTGTTAAATGTATGCCAAAAAGCCCTACTCTACCTTATGTGCTAAATAATGTACACCCTAAAATTCCAACAAAAAAACATATTTAACACTGCTCCTAAGAATATATCAGCACATATGAACATATAGTCAAATGCAAATGCCCTCTACCAAAATGTTGTATCATACATGTACGATGATTTAAAAAATATACACTATGTATGGAGATCAATTTCAACTGTTATCATTTTAATCTACAAAAACCAATAACAATGCAAATGAGTGAATCCCATAATCATTTTAATCTACAAAAACCAATAACAAATCAAATGAGTGAATCCCATAACACCCTTCAGAGTTGAAAGTTCAACCACTCTGATAACTTATTATTACGAGCTTGACAAGTCATAGCCCTGGGTGAAGCCCGAGCTATGCCTATTATACTATGATTTATGATTCCCATAGGATATGATAGGACGCCCAATATGCCTACTATGGAGTGTCCAGTTGAGTAACCTCCAGAACTACCATATTACATGCTGTTTATTTTGCATATACAGACTATTTCCTGTAGCCAGCCAAGTCCTGTTCCTGTAGGCCCAATGCTACAGCCATTCAGGAAAGAAGTAAAGCCAATTGAGACACACACTAAGGAAGTTGCAATCCAACATGTGCATCTAGCTGATTGTTTACGTGTAGTAATCTATATTTTACAATAGTGGCAAGGTAATAATTTGGAGTTTTTGGCACAAGTGTCGTCCCCATTTTACTTTACTTCCCCCTTTTCTTTCCCCTTTTGTTTCTTCCTCCCCTACTCCTTTCATCTTCTTGTCTCCATTTTTCCTCTATAAGTTACTGTCCACATTTCAGTCTCAGGCCTCCTTCCCCTCCACTGGTTATGCCACTGCTGGTCACAGTATCAAGATTTTATCCTTTTAATAGGGCAGGCCAGAGGGGGAATTTTGAGGACTAAGTCAGATTGGGGGGAGGGAGACCTGCAGAGTAAAATCTTGAATGCATGGGCAAATAGACCATTTGCACGATCCCCGAAATGCATCTCATATTGTGCCCATTTCCATCAGGGAAGTTGTACCAGCCTCAAGTCGGTTAAAAACATACGGTTAAGAGCGTAAACAAAATACCAGAAAACTTACCCTATCTGTGACGTTGCACTATAGTTGTGTATTCGTCCGGCAGGTGACAAGTAGGGCACAGTTACGATCGAAAATATCAGTTTTTGTCGTGAATTTCAACACCAGTGCCTGGATTGTTTTTTTGTTCCTTTGATATTCTTCTACATTTTTGTAAGATTAACTTCACATGAAAAGTCTTGTATTGTAATGTAATGTAGGCATGTTCGGCGACGCGAACGAACAACGATTTTTTTTGTGAACATGAACTCTGGTACCAGTTTCCCATATGGAAATGGGCACCAAACGAGCTGCATTTTTGGATCGTGCAAATGGTCTTTTGAGGGCCTGAGTCAAATATCCACACTGGTACAAATTTCGTTCTTTTTTTTTCAGACCCAAAGAAAATTGAAGGTCTGTTTGTGATGTGCGTCAAAGCAGCCAAAAAGCATACAAAAGAAACCACTCAAATAACTGCCTGTACTTTTCAAAAAAAATAATTGTTTTAAAAAAGCAAGCATTAGTGGTCAATTTGGTACCGTATACATATTTCCCTTGGTAATTATAATATTACTCGTCTGTTTAGAGTGAAAACAATATAGATCAGTATGTTTCAATTTAAAAAAATAAAAAGCCACAATAATGAACTGTTTAAAATTGGCAAAGAGCAAAAATTAAATCCTGCAAAAATTTTCCCCTTTTTGAGTAACCTGGATTGAACCAATTTTCAATGAGCCATAAGCACAAATTGATGTCAATTATTGTCAAACCAAGCACTCTTCTATACCTAATAAAAATGTCACTATCTATAATCATCCCAGTTTATGCTTGATCTCGTTCTTTATCATTCTGCCAAACCCACTGCATAGCAACATAGATGCGGCATGCCCCATAATGCTTTATTTTTGTGACAATATATTGTGTAGATTTTTAGACATGCCCATTTTTCTCATCATGAATTTTGGGGATCTAGTCCATATATTTTTTTAGGTCATTTTTTTTTAAAAAATTTCACAAAAAAAACGACATTAAATTTCTTTGTCTGCAGGTAAAAGGAAAGGGACAAAAGGAAAATAAAAGGGAGATGGGGCATAAAAAAATGAGAACATGATAGAAAAGGGAAGATGACGGAGGAGATAGAGAAAGGGAAACAGGGAGCGGGAAGATAAGAAAGTAGGATAGACACGATGAAGTTCTCATAGACCTCGTGAAAATAAGTGCCACAAATAAAAATGTTAGACAGGGTTCGCAAGTTCACAATGCTTGTATTGACACAGTATGCTTCTTGATTATGGTTACACATTTTATGGCATATTCTCTGAATTTCTGATATAACCATTAGTACTTCAATGACCCATGAGGACTGTGGGATAGTTGGGGTGGGATTTTTTTACATGGGTTTCACTAAACAGTTTGGGTTTCAACTTTTCAATATCTTTGACTGTTAGCTTTTAGTTCAAATACTTTTAACTTTCACATCCTTGTTGCAAGTACATAGCTTACTCGGTTGTGCTACTGGCTTGTACATGCTTTTGACAGATCCTGGTTTTTTATGACCTTCCCCTTCTCTTGTATATTTTTTTTCCCAAGTTGGGCTTTTTCCAGCCATCTACAAAAAAATACATCGGACCTCGGACCGCTGTGTCGCCTGCTCCGTGGTTAGTGGAATGATTGGCCTAACATGACCTTTGACTTGATATGTGACCTTGGACCCATAAACAAATGAGGGTGATGAAACTCCATAAACCAAGTTTGTTTCCAATTAAACTTCACTGTTCAATGAGTCAATTTTACATTTTTCCGTCGCTCTGAGTAGCAATAACCACTACCACTGCATCTGACCACAACAGTGTGTTGTGGTTTTAACCTATACCTAGTAGCGAACCAGTCCAGCCAGTGTGGACACAGATCACCATGCAGTGTATCAATTTGTTTATTTGTTTATATAATCTTTCTTAGACCGGGTAGCCCTAAAAAATACTAAGCACTGATTTTCAATACCTGCAAACCATGTTCAAAAAATATTGAGAATAAAATGTTAATTATGCATACAGTGTGAAAAATAGCAAGGTTGTCCGATTCTTAGCAGACAGCCTTATCAAGGCTAACCAAAAATGGGGCAGATTTTCGCTCATAACTTCAAACCAATATTCTTTCATCCCTAAATCCACAGGTTAAATGAGAAAAATAGCTTGCTTTAGATCCAAAATTTTGACGCACTTTCTGTCCGGTTAAATCTGGGGTTCGGGGACAAGGCTATTAGTGTTTCGCCCCATGGATTTAATAGTAAGTAGGTATTATTATCTTCGTATTATTAAATCCCTTTCAGAAAGTTTATTTTCCTTTTCCTATTTTTAAAACCTAGAAGGGACATTCAATATCTATTTGTTGCTTTCTAAACCTCCAAATGCCAAACAAGCAAGCAAAAGACATAAAACCAACCAGGGAACTGATTGTTTCAGACAATTTGGTAGATATTTCCCCTGTACCCTTTTCTATGTAATGGTCAGTTCAAACCTTTCCCTTGCTTTCCTGTCTGTGTCAATAAAAATTTGCCTTTGTGACTATTTTGTGACTCAATTTGCATGCACAGTTTGAAATAATATAATTATAGTAGTATTATTAAAACACTATCGCGGGCCCTCGGACTGCTAGTGTCGTCGCGCCTGCTCGGCGGTTTTGTGATGTATATGCCCTCATATGACCTTTGTACCTTCACTGCGAACCTTTGACTCATAAACAAATGAGGGTTTGCGTGTATACCATAAAACAAGTTTGGTTCCAATTAAACACCTTTTCCATCAGGTCAATTTACAATTTTAGCCTATCTTACAACTTGACCTCACATGACGTTTTGACTTGGTATGTGACCCTTGACCTCATCAACAACTGAGAGATCCGCACATTGCACCTATGACTCAAGTTGGTTTAAAATCCATTAAAGTAGCGGATATTACTGGCAAATGCTAACCCTTTTCCCACAACAGACTAACCCACACAACAGACTACAACAAAGTGACACGTGATCCCTATGTGTCTTCCTGCCTTAAGGCAGGTGACCCAAAACAGAAATTGATGCCCTGGTGTGCATAACACACATGTACAGCACACCACCACACACACACACACACACACAGCCTTGCTACAATTAATAGGAACACAATCAGAGACTATTGAAAACCTTCTAGTGCTATAGTTCAAAATAATTCTTTTGGTTGTATGGTGTGAAAAAGTTGGGAATCTAAGAAGCTCCTTCGTGGGAACTTTTTAGGATTGAGGGGAAATTTTGACATTTTCCAATAAAATACATAACCAAAAGTGGAAATCGTGGAAAAGAATGTGACTCCTCCTAGGAAATATACATTTTTTTTCCAGCCCTGGCGTGTGTTGGTCTTTGGTCATACGTGGACATGTGCACACATATACATGCACAAAACGCGGCAAAAATATTATGATCTCTCCGATCTAAAAATCATCAACAATTACAACTACTTAATCATCAATCTTTTCCATTATAATACCTTAATAGTGTGATATTCATAATGTCTCATCTCATTAAGTGTGTGCATTCCTCATATTATCTGATTTCATTGGGAATTTCACATCATCCCTCACAATTGCAAGAATCTTAAAGGTGCCACGAGAGATTTCAATAACAGGTGTCCGAAAAAATGTGAAAATTCCCTGATTTGACACTGTGTAAAGTGTTATATCAACAACATCACCCTCTGTAAAGGATTAAGCTGAGAAACTGTTTTCTTTGGTACAAACAATTTGGTGAATTTCTATTTTTGTATAGGAGCAAATACGAATTCAGCCTTGTTTTTCTATTGAATTAAGCATATAAAAATCACCTGTTGTTTTCACTTTTAAGACCAATACTGTACCACAATACAGGTAAGACTCATTTGATTGTTCTAATCTCATTAGACACCCTACTATGACACCTACCATGATGTCTCAAAATCTCTCGTGCACCTTTAAGCTCTTGACCGTTATGCCTGATCCAAATCAAAATACAGCAAGTAAACTTGCCCCTGGCAAGATGCAGTCTGGAACCCCGTCTGGAACATACCTCAGAATGACCTTTGACCTTGGTCCGTGACCGTTGACACAAATGAAGGAACCCTATTGTAACCTAACCCCAAGCCTGGTGTAAATCGGAACTTTTCGAAGAAGACCTTAAAAGGAAAACCTAACCAAACTGGAACACACAACATACACATACGGACATCCCTCGGCTATCACAAACTCCCCCTCTGCTTTCAAGCCAGGGAAAACAGTGATCTACAGTCCATGTGTGGAGGAAATTCTTACAACATGACCTCCAGCCACTGACCTAATACAAGGCTTTTTTGGACTCATAAGCCTTTTTTAATGCTGATTCTGAATCTGGTCATGAAAACACTTTATTTTGGGACTTTTCAATTCAAGTAAAAAAAAATAATGTAGCAACCTTGGATGTCTCCAGTGCCCATATGGTCATGAGTTTGACTATTTTATTATCTGAGAATAAATCACCAAATAATCGTTTTTTATTTCATTTTTCTCAGAATTACAAATAGACCCTTGTCCCCCCCCCCCCCCCCCTACTAGGATATCAAAAATGCCAGAGCTAAAGCATCAACTAAACACCCCTGTTTATATATACATAATAATAATAATAAATCATTTATCATATGCCCTCGACAGAGAACAACAGCCTTACAACATCCTTAAATACGAATTAATATAACCATCAATCAGTAATTCATTCCATTGTAATAGAGAGTGAAATGCTACCATGTAAACATGTTTATTAAAAGCGTAATTTAAAAGAATAATTAAAGCTATAGGCACTGCATATTAAAATTTTCTTAATTTTTCATATTTTTGTATCAAGGGCTCCTGGTGGGTGATCATATATGGACTAGAAATTCTAGAATCAAAATTCTAAACATGATTGAAGGAATACTGTAGACTAAATCATACATAGTGCAATGTCTGTTCAAACAAAATAAGTATACTTAATAAAACAACTACCAATTTAAAAATCAAGGTAAAATTGTAGTGACATTTGGAAATAACCAATTCAGGTCAGGGCATCCTGATACAACGCTGAGACACCCCTTTCAGTACCCCCGGGTGTTATCGTTCACTACGGTTGCCCGCGCTTCGCGCTGGCAACCGCTACTATTTTAATGGGAGCGTGTCACTAAACGGGTTTGATCACTCCTTCCATTAACGCAATATTTCAGAGACATACAAATGTTTCTCCAAGAGCTTCTCCATTCATTTGTCTTTATATGCCTCACATTGTTAAATTGAAGAGCTGTCAAGATTTAGGCCCCTATCGCAACATGATTCCTAGAAGCCAGGTGAACATTACCGCAAAATGAACCGCTAGCTAATTTGAATGGGAGCGGTCAATGAACGGGTTGACCACTATTCACATGCATGCAAAACTTCAGCGGCATTACAATATTTCTCCAATCATCTCTGTAGGCCTATTTGCTTTTTAGCTGTCACCATTCACACTTCACTAATGCCTCAAGCTCTGCCTTAAATGTTTAATCAGAGCTTAGCAAATTTCCCCCAACTGAGCTATAATTTAGCCAGTACATTTACTGCCAACATGTGCCAGCCAAAGAACTCCCTATCTCCCCAAGACCCAATCGTTGGTAGCTGGGGTCGGAAAAGTGGCCACTAATGTGACTTAGTCAATCATGGGGTAAATGCGGGTGGTGGTCAGAGTAACCCCCTTGGATAAATTGGGCCGCAAATTGGGAAACTTTGAGGCAAAAGCAGCCGTTTTGGACGCTACTACCCTCCATCGCGGGGCGATTTTTTCATTGGTCGGGGGCCTGACTTTTCCCTGACCGCGTTTTTGCCTCTCCCGAACCACATGCTGCCTACAGATGTAACTGCTCGGCCTGTGCTGCAATGATTCAAACATCAACTGTATGAGATAATAATTATAATCTAATGTAAAATATAAGGCCTACTCTTTGCCGAGGCAGGGCCATACGGAGGAATTTACGTTTATTTTGGGAGGGGGGGTGTCGGGACCCTCGAAAAAGTGGACCCTTTTTGGTATAAGTGAGTCAACCCCCGTCCTTTTTGAACATCTCATCACCTAAAATGGGCTTTCTTGTCCAATTTCTCTAAATTGTTGAACGTCTTCATCCACAACCCAGCAATAATGGACCTTTTCGGCCCTTTGTGGAATTTTCCCCCCTGCGTAGGGATCTGGTTCGAGGAAGAATGTCCACTTTTCATTCTCTTCCCATATTGTGTGAATAATATTGTGCCTATGTTGATATAGGGTCCTAAAGCTTTTTCACATTGACCTATCTATCTCATATTCTCATTACCGTTAACTCTTTCTTACGCCGCAAAATTGGGTCTCACTTTAACGTTCTTCTGTATGCCCCTTTTTTCATGCCAAATTATTGTGATGGTAAATATCTTTTTCCAAATCTTATACAATATGGTTTGACAATTAAGTCCAATCTCCTCAATCAAGCCCAAAATTTTCCAATTGGCGCAAAAGGTCAAAATTTGTGAAAACATGGCAATTGTCATGTTACATCTGGGGGTCTGCATGTATAGCTAGGGATCCTTTTTTTTCGGCAAAAATCACATATGGGCCCTACTTCCCAATTCTCGGAGGCAGGTACGCGTCCGTCCCTACCCAAACCAAACTTGAGACCCCGACATATCAGTATTTGTCATATACTCTCTTGAAAACCAAGATTGAAAATAAATTTGACAAAAAAATAAAAAATAAAAAATAATAAAAATAATTCAATTGGGTGATGAAGAAAGATTTAAAAAAAATTCCGAAACGTGTTTAATCCACCTGTAAACAAGTTTTCGCATCATGTTGCAAAAATCAAGAATATAGCCTAAATGAATGCCTAAATTACACATTTGAGGTGAATTTTACTTTTTTTACAAAATGTAACAAAAACTCTTATTTATGGTATTTTATTCTATGATACTTTTTAGTAATTATGGCCAAAATGAAACAACACCCCTTTTACACAATACATACTATGTTACAGGAATTAGTGCGGGTGGTGGATGTGACGCGGCTGTGACAGCTAGATTAAGGTATGGGTGGGTGAAGTTTAGAGAATTTGGATAGTTGTTACTTGGGGAGAAGATTTCCTTAATTTGAAGATGAATGGATGGTGTATAGTAGTTGTGTGAGATCAGTGATGCTGTATGGGAGTGAGACATGGTGCCTGAAGTGAAACATGAGAATGGGGATTTGAGAAGGCAGAGAGAAGCCATGTGAGAGCAATGTGTGGTGTGGAATTGATTGTATATTAAGAAGACTGAGGATTTGATTGCAGAAGAGGCGGCTGACCGACTGGCTGAGGCGAATGGTGTAAGATGGTTGTGGCACGTGCTGAGGAATGAATGAGGAGCATGTTTAAAAAGGGCTTTTGAGTTTGAGTGGGGTTTGAGGAATAGGGTCCGACCAAAGAGGACATTGGATGAAGCAATTGAGGGGAGGTAGGAGTTTGTTGAGATGGTGGATGCGTTTAATCGTGCGAAGTGGAAAGGAGGATTAAGGGCCGATTGCTTGCTACGATGGTGAGGTGAATCCGGCCACCCCGGTTGCGGGGACAAACCGTATTTAAACTTTGGTTTTACTACTACTACGAGCTATAGGCTGATATTGGCAGAGTATGGCGGTACCGATACGTCATGTTTAGATTGGTCCGCCCCATCCTCGGTTTTCGAGGCGCCGATGGGAAAGAAATACGATCCTGTAATTTTTCTTTTCATTTTTTATAGTATTTTGCTGTAAATTGGCACTGTGATATTTACAGTGCGTGTGTGTGATATACCAACAATATTACTATGGCGCAATTTAAACACCGCATTTCACTTGCATGTCCCCCCTTAATTGTAAAACAATAGAGTAACATTTTTGCAAGAACCTGAAATAGATCTTTAAAAAATCAACATTAAGATATTTATTCCCGGCTAGTTTTTTCCGTTGTGTGTCCTTTATTTTTTAATATTTGAGTAAAATGACAAAATGAATGACGCTCTGCCTCAATACACGATACATGAACCGCTAATGACGTTAAGATAACGTACCCTCTCTCATGTTTAACATCTTTAACGCCCCCCCCCCCCCCACGCCGGATTTAAAAAAAATCGATGTCAGACATATTGCATCACGATTTATTTAATACACAATGCTCCTATTACTTAGTTTTGGTGGCATCACTTGACTTCAGTGGTGTTTGTTTTTATCAAGGACTTTTATGTCATATATTGACACAAAGAAATTGAATTTGCGTAACACATTTAATCGTGAAGTGTTTGGGCATCATGTTGCTTGTAGTAGTTATAGTTATAGTTATAGTAGAGTGTATACCAGTACCACTATGTTTGGACTTAGACGGAGGACCTTTGCCGCGATCATTAGCGCTTTGAGATAGTTAGAACTCGATGGTGGTTATATACGTGCAAAAGAGTTGAGGGCACCAGCGAATATCAGCGAGGTCAAACATACCAGAACACGATTAAAATGTCTACAACGAAGGTCACCGATTATGGCGTCAAAATAATACGTTAATGAGCATTTATGAACATTTTAATGAATTAAAATACGTTACGTAGTGTAAATCAATCTTGAATATTTTGTAGAGTTCTCCATGTTGTTTCTATTTTTTTACACCAATAAATAATAATTTTACATAGAAATAGCACAAAGGTCAAACTCGAAGGACCATGGTTAATTAAGCTTACGAACATGGACGACAACTCGTACCCTAGAAAAGGTAACCTAAATTTAGTATGTACTCTTGTAAAAACCACCGGGATTCAATTACGCATCATACTACTGTTTACCAACATGTTAGCTATGTTTACAACACTGTTTATTTGCTAATCTCAAGGAAATCTAAATCATCTATCAGCAGTTTTGAATTACATTTAAACCCCGAGCATCGAGAGAAACGATGGGAGGGTATTACCTGAATATGGTACAAATTCAACATGGCGACCTCATGGGTCAACATGGCAAGACTTCCAGTTGGAAAAACAACATGGCGAAGCGAAAGGTCGATCTTATAGTATAGATGAGCAGTACAATTTGGCAAAACCTGGGTGAAGGAATTGAGGGTTGTATGTGCTGAAGCTTGCCATACAGTTAAAGTAAGAAATGCCACCGGGCTTATTGCAACGAAAATAAACTGATTCCGCTGGGGCAATATGCAGGACAGGAAGACATTCATTATGCAAAGTTAGAGTTACTTTTAAAGTAGGGTGTTTTGAGTCAACCCCACAATGCACCAGTTTTGGGAAATTTTCACCTCAAAGGGTCATGTGTGTGATCACAAAAAACTATTCTTTACACATAAAAACCCTGACTTTAATGCTCATTTTAGCCCAAAAGCTTATACTTAGGGAATTTTTGGCCATGATTATGAAATTTGTCTGTGGTTTCTTAAACTTTTGGAAGATTTTTATACCTAACGTACGAATGTGTTCGTACAGTGTAGTATTGGCACATTGCTATGCATCATGGGATTGATTCAAAAACACCCTTTGCTTTTAAAGCCAACGGGATCGAGGTGAAATGTCTGCTAGGTCATTGTTTTCGAGCTGAACAAGTTGTATATTGTGCTATTTGATAACAAAACAGTTGGAATTGCAAATCCTCCTAGGATGAAAAATCACTACAAAGCCTCTCTAAAGAAGATGTTTGTTTCTCAGATAACACAATAAGACATGGACTGACTTTCAAATGTGCTCAATATTGTTGGGTTTTGTTTTGATATTTGCCTGAACCAAAAATAACTCCATAAAACATAATGAAAGGTTTTAATGCATTATTTTAACAAAGCCCTGGGGTCTCGGATTTGGAAAATTATTACGTCAATGCAATGCTACATGCTCATCATGATGCCTAATCCCACCTACAAGAGCCCTTCTACATGTACACCACAGTATTGTAAACATGGCAATATTTTCATTTCACTCATAATTTTTAATCAAAAAGCTAAATTTTAACTTAAAACATCAAAATATCCATTCATAACTTTAATGTGGAGAAATCAAACTTAACTAGAATTTCGCTTTCGCAGTTCTCGGTGTTCGCGGTTTGCGGCGGTTTTGGTTAATAGTTAGGTTCGTGCGGACCTTATCATACGTTACCTGTAGCATTATTAACGTTGGGTCACCCTTAGGGGTTCTGTCTTCTAAACCGACCACAGGCCCCTTTGCACTATAACCATGGCCCTTTACTAGCTTGCTGCTGCCACATTCCCAAGTCTTTTCTTCATTTCACTCTACCCAAACACCCTTCACATCCGTCTGGAAGCCCTTCCCAGTTTAACCCCCTCCCCCTATTTACGAACATTCCAACATGGCGAGTTCGAAACGAAAACAAAACGCCTCACTTTCTTGAAACAACTTGCCTCACAATTCGGCCAAAGTTCACCTGTTCCTTCACAAAAACAAAATAAAACAAGCCTTTCGGCCCTTGAGAAGACTTCAGCACATAACATATCCAATTTATAGCTCCAAACAACGCTCCCTCTATCAAACACCATTAACAAAGTTTAAAATTTCCACTCACAATGCGAAGGCAGTACCTACCCCGCATACGTACACATTACTGTCTTCTGCCGACACATTTTTGGACCCTCAATTAATATACGACTAACGTCTGTTAACAAAAGTCGGGCCACACATTTCCGTACCCTAATTAAGTTGAGTGCCCCACACCTCCCTCACCCCACTCCCATAATCTCATTCTCTGAATATATTCTTTCTATTTTATCAATTCCTTACAGCCGGCCTTCATTTCTAATCTGCATGAACACGGTCTTCCAAATACTTAAAAATAACTATATTGACAGCATGTCGTGTTTAAGATATCAATTGGGCTGATTTTTCTAATTTACCAAACATTTTTGGATTATAACTAAATCTCTCCACACCAAAACAAATAATTATTTTTTATCTATTAGTTAGCAAAAGGACACATTGTCAATTAGGAAATAAACAGTATGCCTATAGCAGAGAAGCCCCTGGAGCGCTTTAGTGGCCAAGCCAATTAAAGGATATGATGCAATGTAATTTCATGGCTATCCTTCAACACAATACCATATCCCATAACACAATATGGACTTAGATATGAGGTTTTGACATCACATCTGGGGGGGTAACTTCGCTATACGAACGTATTCAGGATAATTTGTTCACAATGTTTATGGATATTGTATGTTGATTAAGAGGCCACAATATGCGATTAGATCATTTTCAATTTCACCATACCCATAATACAATCTGAGGTATAGGACTGCATATATATATCTCGATGTTATACAGATTTACCAGCATTATTTAAGATAATTTGACACACAATGCAATGTGGAATATTGGATTTGATGCCTTGATTTCTTTTGTACATTCTTCAGTCCACAAGCAAACCATCTTGCAAAAAAGGTAACATTCGGGTCCTATACAACAACAACAACTTATAAGCCTTCTTAGTACACCTTCTAAATGTTCTCTGTTAAAAATCAGCGCCATATGCCTTAGATTTCCAATATTTTTTACATTTATTGCCCACCTCTCTCCGAGCATACTCATTATCTTTCTTCCATAGGATACCCTCAAATCTGTAGATGTACGTCATTTCTTGAAATAACTTGCCTCAGAATTCTCCAAAATCCACCTTTTTCCTTCACAAAAAAACAAACAGCCTTTCGGCCCTGGAGAAGACTCAACACATACATATCCAATTTATAGCTCTACACAACCGCCCCCTCTATCCAAAAACGTTGACAGAAGTTCATTTTTTCTCACATGCAAAAGGCAGTACCTACCCCCCATATGTGCACACTTACTTCTTCTGTCAGCACATTTTTGGGATTTTTCAAAAGTAGACAATTCCAAATACAACTAACGTCTGTCCTAATTTACACACCAACAAAAGTGTTGAAATTACCCAAACATGAAAATCAAATGGCATGGAAAATTTTCACTTAATAATTGCTTTATGAATCAACATATCTAATGTCTAAGTGTGAATCATGGTGACATATGGTCGTTATCATTTTCTCCCAGGCAAATGGTTTTCATTCACTTGAACAGAATTTGACACTTCTCGGCCTTCTGACACAGTAAGCACCAGACGCAACCTGTGTCTGGTTTCACTTGAGTGAATTATTACTGGTCAGGTTTTTATGAATTCTCAACCTTCCATGAAGAGATACTCATAATGTTAATCATAGAGGGCAAATCCATAGAAAATTACAGTCACACTCAATGTAGATCTACAGATACCTTCCATTATGTTAATTGTAACATAATGCAGGCCCGAATCTGGCTGTGAACAGAGCTATATGGCAGTTTCAACGTTGTGGTGATGTTCCCTTTGTAACGTCCATGGTGCATTTTCTAGCCTTATATACATGTTTTTATTGTTAATTCACTGGAGTTTTTCTAGAAATTATGCTTAATTAACAATAGGACTGCACTAAGCATGTCCCTCTAAATTACAATTGGGAATGGGCAGTGTTGGAATTCCAACATGTGTAACATCCATGATGTTTCCACAAATGTAATTTCCATGACACTCTGATTGTTTCTATACTTTTCTATAAACACCTAAAGTAAGGGGTGTTATCCCCTTTGTATTCAAAGTTAAATTAACTTTGTTGCTGTGGTATTACATTATTAAAGATGACCATGAAGCTTGAGTTTGCAACTTCAGAGAGTTTTTGTAATGAATATTGTCCAAAAATATTCTTTGTGCCCATTCTCGTAACGTCCATAAAATTCACTTCTAAAGCTCAAATCTTTTAAATCATTGGAGTTTCCCTATAAATTTCATACGCATGCTAAACATTAGAATGTCCACTAACATTACCACAAATAAAATTAACATCCATTGAACTTCGGTCTATTGGAATACCTTTTGAATACAGGAGTGGGATAAAATGGTACATCCATTAATGTAAGATTGCCCTCCCCATACAAATGTTTTACACTGCTACCTATTTGTTCAACTGTAAATATTAACAACATGGCTAAACTCTTCATGAAGAACTACATATCTCTACTGAATCACATGGTTACCTACCCATTTGGCTTACACTCACAGGCCAGAATTTTCCATTGTTACGCAATACAGATGATCCCCATGCGTGAATGTCCAACCATGCTAGCATGTTCAACCATGGTCAACCAATATAACTGTGCTTGACCATGGACAACCATAAGTTTGAGAAATGGCACCACAGTTGAACTTATGGTTGACCATAGGGTTGAACTTATGGTTGATCATGGTCATTTTACCACATGTTGACCATTGATCATGCTTCCCATGATCAACCATGGTCACCATCATAGCTTCACCATAGGTGGACTGTAGTCCCATTTCTCAACCTATTGTGACCATAGTCAAAGTTGCCAAGCACCGTTGCAGTGATCAAGCACTACCATGGTTAACCATGCTACCATGGTTGCAGAGGCTGTCTGCCCCTTCATGAGCTTGCTATGTGGTAACACTGGCTCTCAGCATGTACAGTATTCTCATGGCAAATTTTTGTTTTGTTTGTAGATATTTTTGCAATATATTTACTTTTTTTTAAACATGTGGGAATATGGGGGGGGGGGGATTGACGATGCCCCATTTCAATTTCATAATGATTTTCCTAAAAAATAAAATTATCAAAAATGCTAAATAGACACCAGTGTATAGCGTCCCTAATTTTATCTACTATCAAATGGTGGCATAGTAACTACATGGGTAGAGATGTGGTAGCTGCTTGTGTACTCTGGAATTGTCTACACCACATGCACCTTCTCTCACCATAGTATGCATACAAGGTGGTCATTAGGGTAGGTACTATAGAGTAGACATGTCGACACACCACTGTATACCTATTAATCATTCCTGGAACTTGGGGGAATTGGGAATGACATTCCTTCCAGGGATATTTTGATATACGGAAATTTATTTCCTTTCAGTGAAGAATACATAAAAATTGAATGGAATTTGAATTGTCGGGGAAATTTGGATTGTAGTTCTGTGAAATTTAGCATTTTTTCCCAGCCCTGTACTAATAACTGTATACTTTGGAAGCCCTATCTTGCAGCTACTGCATCACAACTAGTCCAGTGTGTACTGTCATTAGCTGCTGTGGTAGACACGGTGTAGCTGCCATATGAGTAGGAATTCAGCCATGAATGGGTGTTAAATGAAACCTAAAATATATACATCATATTAGGATCAAACATTTTAACTCTCTAAAAGGATTCCATATAAAATAAGCATGTATTTTT
This sequence comes from Ophioderma brevispina, assembly GCA_023653785.1. Classification (NCBI taxonomy): domain Eukaryota; kingdom Metazoa; phylum Echinodermata; class Ophiuroidea; order Amphilepidida; family Ophiodermatidae; genus Ophioderma; species Ophioderma brevispina. The sequence continues at coordinate 15,878 of JAMKCH010024384.1, forward strand.
CTACAGTTTTGTCAATGAACCATTCTTTTTAGCCTTGTAAATCAAATGTAATAAATCATCATTTCAGTCCATTAATTCTGAAAGGAAACCAATTGACCTTAACAACCGCCATAATCAATCAAGTGATCCATGTAGTCCATTGCCTATTGTTGATAACAATACAAAATCTATAGCATAAAATTGATAAGGGCACTCAACTTTTTTGAACTTCTGCACAAGGCCTGACGTTGTAACTTGTTATAGGTAACAAATGCGACAATCATCAGTCCTGGCTCCTGGGTGAAGTTGAATTTGTGGGGTGGACAAGGTGTTTTGGGCACATCAAAAGATGGAGAAAGGGTATTTTGCACACATTTTGCAAGGCACATTTTTTATTTCAATGCTACAAAATGCCTCTAAATGTTGTATTAGAGTCTTTAATTATAATGTTAAGACCAAAAAAATTGTTTGCTTGTCTGTCTTCCGCCTAAGGTTGGGGGAAAATTTATTTAAAAAAAAAATGGCAATCCAAATTTACAAAATTTTGGGCAAGTTTATTTTGAATCTTTATTCAAATTTATAGGAAAAAATTGTTTCAAACTAACTCAACCATCTCCAAATTGGTGGTGGAGGACAAGTTCACTACTTTCTTTAGGGGGGTCTTTACTGGAGAATTTCAACTTCCTGAAGGTCACACTTCTTATTTCTTTACTAATGTAAAAATTTCACTACATTGTATTTGTTCATTTTTGCAAAGAAAATGTTCTTAAGAAATTGTTAACATTTCTTGAACAGTGTTTTAGGTTAGATTTTAACCATTTTTTATTCCTAAGTAAAGGTACATATATGTGTACATTAAAGCATTGATACACTGCAATGCAAGTTATGGGATTGATTGAGTGTGCACTCTTAATCCACAACCAACTAATGATTGTTCACCCAGAAGCAGACCCTACTATAGTACTAGACCCAGACCAAACATCAATATCAACATTTAGTAAAACAATTCTGGGAATCATTACTACAGCAAACAAGTCAACAACAAATTACTACCTTACAATCTATGTCAAAAGCATCTTAACAAAATAATTCTGAGAACCGGATTTCTTGGTAACTTGCAAAACCCTCTGATGTCATATTATATCCCTTGGTGGCCTGCATTTCCTGTAGCAATTGTATCGCTTTCCTGTTCTGTACGTGCACATACACAGTGTGATCCAGTTTGTTTTGGAAAACTTGTGCTCTACATTGTGCTTCCTATTTTTCAATTCCAGTGTGTTAAATCCCAGCCATTCCTAATTAGAATGATTATTTCTGAAGCGTTGTCCAACTGATGCACGTAGATGTCATGAGGCAAAAAGTCTGTTATTTGATTATGACCCAATTTTGTAATTGAATTCAGAGATAAACTAGCATAGACATTAGACAGGTCAAGTTGCTCTTCAACTTTGCTGGAGACTTTAGACACACACACACACGTTTCACAAATTGAATTAGCCATTTGGACGCATGGTGAACAAATAACTTGAATCCACAGTGTTTGTTAGTTTGCTGGATTGCCATTATTATTTAGCTAATAAACTTAAAGGTGCATTTCATTAATGGTTCCCTAGATATTCCCAAGAAAAGGTTAATTACAAAATTTCAGTTGATTTTGTTGAGGCGTTTTGATTTTATGAGCAAATGTTTATATCACAGTCCCCATAGACCACTCCGTTTATGGATTTAATACTTTGGTTTATCTCTAACTTATGGAAAGAAAATACAAAATTACAAATTTCCAGAGTAGATCGAATTTGCACATAAGATTAGGCACACATACTATACTTACAAATGTAGTTAAACGGTTCAGATGATATGAAAATCTCAACTTTTTTAAGGTAAGTTGGGGGGGCTAGACTGTGGATCACAAAATGCCCCTTTAATAATAGTTTGGTAAATAGTGGAAACACCTCAAAATCAAAGACATTCATGACCATCCTTTCAGGTAATGAGAAAATAAAGTTATTAATTTCGGCATTACTAGTCTTGGTATAATCACAGAATGGTTTTGTATAAGTTACGTTTCAAACAGAATCATTCTTTGAAGGCACTATCAGTGATTTTGCTAAATCAGAAAATCAAAACAAATCTGATATTATAGTCATTACTCTCCGTACAGACACTCACTGCAACACGCAATTGAATGGAGAGTCATATCTTAGAACACTGCTGTTTTCTTCCTTTTTGCCATTTTTCATTTGGAAAAAAATAACTTCTGGGTGAATTCTTCAAACTTAAAGACACTATCAGTGATTTGAAAAATATTTAAAATTTGCAGGAATAGCTTAAAAGTAAAGGATAAATCTGTAGAACTCTCATAAGTTACCTTTTCCAACTGAAGAATTGACAGTAAAGGAAGAAAACGGCAGTGTTCCAAGATACGATTCTCCATTCAATTACGTGTTGTAGTAACTGTCCGTACGGACGGTAATGACTAAAATTTCCGATTTTGTCCTTATTAGGTTGCTTCCGGTCCTATCATTTGCAGGGTTTGTTAGGATACCGGCACTTGTTACATACATGCAAAAATTTGATTTTTTGATGATTTATTTAGATTTTCTGATTTAGCAAATCACTGATAGTGCCTTTAACTTTTACACTACACCTGCAAATTCTTTTGGGAGAATCACTGATAGCGCCTTTTAGTCAAAGGAAATTTCTTCCACTAAATATATGTTTACTGTAAGGAGGAATAACTTATTATTGATTGGGAATTTTTAAAGTTTTAAGCGTTTTTCAGTTAGTTTAGCTAATTTTACAGTTTCAAAAAAGCACACATTAAACCCTTTGGTCATTTTTTCATGGGCTTAAAATTTAGATTCTTAGTTCATTGCAAAGCACAAAAACTAACAACCTAGTACTAGTAGAAATTTTCTGCCATACAGTACTGAGTACGGTACATGCCCTATGTTTCTAAACTCGATCTTACTAAATATGAGTAAATGCGGGGCTGTTTGTAGTTTCTTACTTGGACATATTTAGTAAATACTCCTTATGTTGCAAATGGGAGTCACTTGGTCAAGTGAATACAGATTACAGATTAGCTTGACCAATTGGTCAAATTTATTGACTTTAAAAACCAAACAAACAGGTTATTGTCAAACAAGAGCACACTGAATGAGGAATACTACAACCAGAACACCTTTTGTTATAGGTTATGCATGAGTGAGGTGAAAGACCTCTATTGCTTGATCTCAGCCCCAGGCATGCTCAACACAAATTGCCATATGGGGACATGCTGCAAACATGAGTCTATTTTCAACCTTCTGAGGCTTCTGGTTTATCAATGATCCCATTTTTGTGCCAATTTTGGTATAATAATGGGTCAGGGTTTTTTCAAAATTTTCTAAAATTTGTTGGAAATTAGTCCAATTTCCTCAATCTGAAGTCAAAATTTTTCAAATTTGCTAAAAGGTCAACATTTTGAAGGAAAATGACAAATTAATATTAAATTTGGCCCAAAATCTACATTACTGGTATATGGGTTTTTTTTGGCAAAATATGGGAGACACGTCCCTACCCAAACCAAACTTGAGACCCCCTGATCTCAGCATGATCCTCCTTTGATGGCAGTTTAGACCTAACCAAGTTGTCCGCCAAGTGTATTGCAATGAATACAGATATGATACTGGAAAATCATATCCAGTGTTTTTCATAATCTGGCCATTACTCTAATGCATGATAAGGTCACTTGTATATTTATTCACAATGCAATAATAAATCACAGCAGAAAGCAATATCATCTTTATCAGTGCCATAGCTACACAGGCTTACAGCAACATGCATAATTATTTCCTTGCCTGTAGGTATAATTATTTATGATTGGTAATAAAAGCTGTTATTGCAAAATCAATAAAATTTTATGTGGATGGCAGAAATGCTCGCATCACTTTATTGCAAGGCTGGTTATTTTCAAGCCATATTTTTTTCCCATAAAATTCCCTTCCAGTAATTGATTACATGCTGGGCGGAGAATCAAATACAACAAAAACGTATGCACTTAGAATTTATGTATACCTATGAATATTGTGCGTGCACAAAACTAATCAGTTGAAATGCAGCTTCGTAAGTAATTTAAACCCTGGGGGCACTGACATTGGAAAGAGGTACGGGCATGTGCGGCCCTTAAGACCCCCTTTTCGCGTCTCTCCAGCCGTTCCCAAGACCCCCAGTTGAAGCATAACTCAGTTCTTAAGGTCCCCTTTTCAGAAAATTTTGGCCTCAGAAGCTGAATTTTAGCCAAATTTCAGCTCCCAAGCATGCAAATTTCTCAAAATTTCAGTTCCCAAGCCCCTACTTTCGGACACAAAATCCGTTCCCAAGCTCCCAAGTTCGGAAATCGGGGCCGCACATCCCTACCTGAAAAAAAGTTGAGTGCCCCCCCCCCTGGATTTAAACTACACCCCTACCAACATTCTTACCAATCAGCAGGATGTAAATATGACAAATTTGATGCTTTTATCTTAATTTATTTTAAGATCCCCTACCTACCTCACTATTTCAGATATAAAGAGTTGTTAAACACCTTTTCTTGAATATGGTCCAGAAAGTTAATGCCTTCGATAATACCAATCATAAAGTATGCGCATACCAGACGATTCTGTTCAAAATGCAAATTACATGGAATACCAACATTTCTCTCTTTGGGGGAAAAAATAACATTATCCTGTAGGGTACTTCCTGGTTTCCACATATTTTACAACACTAATGTAATGATCCACCGATGAATGAAATGTCATGGTTTCAGACAAATAAACTTAAAAGAAGGCACAATATGTTGCTTACGTAGATTTCAACAACCTGACTTAAATGTCATGGTCATTACCTACGAAAATGTAAAGTAAACTCTTTTATTTTTTACCAAGTGTGCACATTACCACTGCACACAAGGAAGAGGAACATACATGTACAAATGTTCATCTGTTTAAATGTCTGTTGTGTTGAATCATGAATAAAAATACTTTTTTTGCCTTTGTCGTATGGGAATCGTGCTTTCGGTGTTAACAAAGATGTGGTTACTAAAAATTCAAGACAGTTGCCTAGAAAAGGATGTGAATGTACAATATGGAAGGAAATGGACCCTAATTTCCTTAAAAGGTCAGTCCACTGCTACTGATTTTCCCCATGTAGCACAATATTACCTGCACGACAGCTCTTCACAATACCTCACCAATGGACATATAAGTAAATTTGGAACATTTTAACCCAAATTATGTTCACTCTCTGAAAATATTCCTCTATGATGTTGCTCACTTTGGAGTTGGTAAAACTTAACCCTCTTAGTACTACCTGCCTACCCAGGGCCGTACGCAGCATTTATTTTGGGGGGTTGGGTCGTTGGGACTTCAAAAATGTGGAAATTTTTGGGAAAAGTTGACCCAACCACCCTAAAATGGTCCTTTTTGTCCTTTTGAACATCTTATCACCAAAAAGTGAACTTTCTTGTTGAAATTTCTCTAAAATTTGGACCTTTTCAGCAAAAAAATTCAGCAAAAAGTGGACCTTTTGCCCCTTTTGTGTAATTTTTTTTTTGGGGGGTACAATTCATTAGAAAGTGGACCTTTTGCTCCCTTGTGCAATTCAGCAAAAAGTCTACCTTTTGCTGCTTTTGTGAAAAAAAAAAAAAAAAAAAAGGGGGGGGGGGGTGCAACCGCAAGGGTAGGGGGTTGTGGTAGGGAGGGAGTGAAGTCTGTGCAGGAAACCTATTTCTCCACCTTACCTGTTCTTTCCAGTTCCTCTTCAAAAGACTTGTCAGCATGGTCCATCTGTTTCTGAGTCAGAATGTAAAACTTTGTCCCCTTATAGACCTGTGCCAATTGCTTAACAGTATTATATCCATATCCTTTTCCATCAGTCCTCATGTTTCTTTCCGGTCCCCACATAATCACATGTTCTGGCTGACCAGTCCCCAACAACAGCGACCTCTGCTTGTTCTTTATAGGTGAGGAGGCCGAGTGGCCGAGAACCCTTATGGTAGTCCTCGTGCCCACATCAGCATCGTATTTTTTAACGGGGGCACATTCATCCGAATCAACCACTCACACGATGAATTGTCTATCTCGGACCGGCTTTGGTCCCAAACATTTGGCCCGGAATGGAGGACATTGAACAAGGAACTACAATGAATATCAAGTGGCTGTATGAAGGACAAGACGGAAAGAAAACAAACTTCTATTATTTGCTACGATTGAAAGAAAAAAAATGAAATGCAAAGTGTGTGTCTGTGCTAAAATTATTCGTTGTTCAGCTTATAATTACAAAGTTTGAACTGATCCTATGGAACAAAACATATAAATAAAGAACAAACAAATAGCATTCAGTGATCTATCTGGGAGGGTAATAGAAATTTGATTTCTTATCAGGAACAAGGTTTGAAGTTAAAGATTACCTCAATGAAACCTATTGGATAATCCCTAATACAAAAACATTCAAATGGCAGGATTCAGTGCTAATGAATGTTATGCACCCTGTGATCCCAGGCCCCCCCCCCACTTGAATTAATTTTTGTTGTGTTGTTCTGTAAACCTAAAGTTGTTCTAACATATCTGAAAATGACCAGATTTAAGATAGATACACAATTTGTCAATGCATCCTTATTTTAGATGAAGCATTAATTAATGCCAAAATCGGACCATAGCTCATGGTCATCAGTACTGTCAACATGTTGAATTTATACTATCGTCATCAAACACTTCCCTGTACAAAGAAAGTTTAAGTACAGTACTTGTCGGCCAATCAATTTAACAAAACCTGTGTGAAGAGCTAGAGTGCTAACCAATTGTAATGTGTGAATTACACAGAAGAAAACAACAGGCAATATGTTTTATTCATCTTTTAGCTTACCGTTTTTAAATCAGGAACCATTACATAGCCACTCTTTAAATCTGGATTTGGCTATCAAATGTCGGGTATCTTTTAGTACTGAAGGCAAGTCTCCTGCTGTTAGATTCGCCGAGTTAGCCTCTGAAAAAGTTTTTCCTGTTGTATATGATCCACTTTTTTAGGCAAATTCCTGAAGAGTTTTGTTCCCACCTCTGACACACTGGGCATTGTTTCGTAAAATGTTTGTCAGTGGACTGAGCGATGAATCAGTCTTTTTCTTACTTTTTTGGTTTGGTTGTTCTGTGTTTGCCACAAGTAATTCTTATAGGATTCAGTTTTAATGTAGTCATATTATTAGCTATCATTATTTTAAAATACGTGAGACTGTCTCATTGTGGAGTTGGCTTTGGTTACTAGTTTCCTGTTTCTATCTGTGACAAGACATCTTGACGATGGGGTTCTACATTGAGTTTGGGAAGTTGTGTGGTACTTATCAAGAAGCCGAGAAAAAATACTGTTCTTGAGTTGATCCGGTGTTCTGGTAGAATTGATGGGGAAAACCTTCTTTGCGTTTGTAAAAGTTGGCATTTTGTGAAAATAGGAGAGAAGTTGTTACGTAGACCAGTAATGAGGCCAGGATGGTCCGGAGCTAATCACCCCACCAAGTAAGAACTGTTTGATCTGAAAAGGAAAAGGTGGATGTAACCCATTAATTAAAATGTCATCTACCGTAGATATATACATGTTAGAAGCATGACTGTGCTTGCCCAATTATTTTTGAGGTTGGTTATGGTTTGATTAAAACTATGCATTCATTTATAAGAGAAAATTTGTGACTGGAAATGCAGGGATTAAGGCCCACCAGGGTATGGTAACCCCAATGCCATAAAAAAGGGCATAAACAAATGGTCCATTTTGGTGAAATTTCTGCTAAAAGGTCCAAAATTTGAAGAAAGTTGACAACGTCCACTGTTTGGTGAGGAGATGTTCCCAAAGTCCAAAAAGGGACCAATTTAGGAGGGTTAGGTCCAAACAGCCCCCACCCCAATAAATCCTACAAATGGTCCTTAAGGTATTCCTTGGCTAGGCAAAACCTAAGTGAGGGGATTACTGTGGTATGTCTCAATACATGTAGGAAAAAAAACTTCAAAACCTTTGTATTTGTATTTTATTTGCACTGTTTGAGTGAAGTTTTACTCCCATTTGATCCTTGAGGCCCCGGTGATGACCTTAAAGGGCAACATGTGTCCAGTGATGGGAAAATCTAACAATTCATCCCCACTTTGATATGAATTAATTCCTGCCATTTCAACATGAGTGTAACCCAGCTCTTATTAAATTTTGCTAATGGTGAAAAAGATCCATTTATGGTGGAACACATATTGAAGGAATTCCCCCCAAACAAAAATTCATATTCCTTGGTGTTGTTGCAAGAGTTAGGGCACATCATTGTGCAGGTATACATCCATTTTGTTATTATAATATGCTATTTATAAAAGTCGAGTAAGAAAGTTATTCCTTATTTTTTAATTAATTCCTGGCAATTTCACGAGAGAAGGTCCAGGTAGTTTGGCCTTATTAGAAAACACATTTTCAGATACAATTGTTGTTTGACCCACGTGTCAGATTTGTTTTGACCTTATTTAAACTCAATACTCATGAAATTCACAATTTTAAGCAAAAAATAAAAAAAATAAAAAAAATAAAAAAAATAAGTAGTTTTCAAGATGAGGACATTGAGGGTAGAACATTAATTTTGTAGACCAATTTTGCCATTTTTTGTCCATCAAAAACATTGCCTGGAAAACAAATTTGTTTGTAACAATTTATTCAGAAAACAGGATAGTTTGACAATTGGCTTGATATGAATAAGTGACCTACAATACATATTATATCTTCAAAAATAACATCCTATCATGAAAAGTACTTCGGTAAAAAAATCACATTGCTAATTTCACAATTTATGCACTATCGACTATATCGAGGGGTTGACAAAACATAAGGACGCTACACTCAGCACTGAACGAAATATTAATTAAAGAATTTCTTTAATTCTGCTGTAATACTGCTTTGGAGACGTATGATTTTAATATTTCTACTAAGCAAATCTATTCATTACTCAAAATGAAACATATCTTAATAGCGGAGGAGCTGGGACCCAGGTCAAAAATCATCGTTTTACCCTCCACTACCAAGAAAAGGTTTGACTTGACACCTTGTAGTTAGTATGGACCCTCTGCATCAATGCTTGCCTAGGTAGTCCTCTTCAAATTGTCGGTATCACTTTTTAACTAGGGGTCAATTTAAGTTTACACGGGGTCAAAATATTGAAAAAGGCTCCAATATGTTGAAATGTATGCCCTATGTTCCGTCTAGTCATGACCAGTGGTTTGGAAGTTATAGGGTAAAATGGCTAAAGATGGTTTAAAAAAAGGTCAAATTCCTATTGTACAGGGGTCAAAAATCAGAAGTGACTCCATTTTGGTTAAAGTACAAATTGAAAGTTGTAATCTAGCTAATTAATGTGTCAAAATAAGGAATAGTTTGCTACCATCTGGACAATGGCATAGTTACCATGTTATGGACCAAAAGAGGTATAGGGCAACATAATCCAATTGGTGTTGACCTCTTTGACCCTTATCTACGTCAGTAAACATTTACCAAATCAAAACTATACTTTTTAAGAGTCCTCTTACCTCAGGCATATTGCAGGTTTAGTATTTTAAAATATAATTTTGTTATTTTATTGATTTTTTAGTTTTTTTCTATTTTTTAATTTGTTTACCATTTTTTAATTTTACACATAACTCCAAAACCAAGGTCGTTAGGTGGTACAAACTAACATTTTTTGGAATCCTTTTGACTAGAGGACAAGTGATGGCTACATTTTCAAACCGATTGGGAGCATTTTAAAAAATTGACCCGGGTAACTAAATTGCCCATATGAAAAAGGATACACAATGAGAGTACTACTACCTAGCATTGATGGAGAGGGTCATACTAACTACCCTAAAGGTGTTAAACCTTGTCTGTAGTGGGGGGTAAAAGAACTCCTGAAAATAAGGCCCATATGATATCCTGCTCCTCATCTCATAAAGCTCAAAAATGGTACTGTACTGGAACGCAACATTATATAAACTTTAGTAACAAAGAACATTTTGAATTATGAACAGCAGAATTAGAAAAATTCTGTAATATTTCTTTAGTGTGAGTTACGTCCTTCTGATTGTCACCCCTCGATATTGTGGGCCATCAACATATGTCATATTTGCACTAAAAAACAAAAGGGGGGATTTTGTTTAAAAAATTACATTTTTTTTTTTGCCCCAATTACTTTTTAAAGTGGTTTTTGCTCAAAACTTCCAATTAAAAATTGGTTTAAAATGCCCCCAAAATTAAATTGAAATTGATGAAATTACACCATTTTATGACAGCATTCAAAGCTTTGACTTACGTTTAGCGGACACGGGCATGAAAAAAATATTAGGGGTGAATCAGTCAAATTTCTTGATTATTAAATGTTCTAAGGTTAAAATTGTCATATATTCGATTTGGCCCACTTTAAAACCCCATATTTTTGAATGATTTTGAGGAAGAAAAATTCAGTTTTTTGGCAAAATTTTAGCCACAAAAATGGCCGTTTTCGGGTTGACAAAAATTTTGATTGCTAATTTCCTGTGAGTGTCATGAACATGAAATCTACCTAGTAGTGACTAATTCTTTATGCTAATATTGTGACGGGGTACATGTAATGTAAAATTTAAAGGGATCAATCTATGTCTTTATTGTTTTATGAACAGGGTTGGGTTAAAAAGTCGGCGGTCAGGGTGGTGACATTGATTTGGGAAAAAATCAATTTTTGCCCAATTTCACGTATTGAAAAAACCCAAAACTCCTCACTGGTTTATGAGCTATGGTGATGCCTCTTGTGTCTTGTGTTAGATTTAAATAGCTAAATAGTGATAAAAAACTTGACTAAGTTGAATGTACTGAAAAAAATTATTTTAAAAGACTTATTTTTTCGGCCGAATTTTTAATTTTTGACTCAAATGAGGACTTCGGGCAGAACATGCTGTACAGTGTATGGGAAAATTGTTCAAGTTAATAATTATGCATTTTTATTTCAGATTCAGTTTCTACACAAAAGGTTTACCTAGAATGATATTTTAAGTAGGATATCTTTCCCTTAAAGTTTCCACCATTCTGTTCCCCCAAAAGAAGCCGAAAAGCTTGAACGCTGTCTTATGTTAAAATTAGGTTAGAGTGGACCCCTCTATCTATAAAACATGCCTATTCTTAAACTTGGAAATGGTATATCTGTACAACTTTTGATCCTGGCTTTGAGGTTCCACCAGAAACAAATCCGATTGACAATTAGTATAGGGTTCCCACAAAATGCATTTTTTTTAAAAACATTTTGTGGACAAGTTCATAAGCAATGCAGTTTTGTAACTTTTAGGTTGGTATTCTGAAAAAGGAGGACTAACTTAGACATGGGTGTAAACCAGGGTTAGTCCTACAAGAGGGGACCTTTTTCCTTTCACAATACCGTGAAAGTGAAAGTTTGAAAGTTAAATGTAAACAGGTGAGAAAATTCCTCATGGATGGGCTGGATCAGCCCATCAATGAGGAATTTTCTTCATCCGTTTAGAACATTTTTAGAGTATGTTGTAAGAGAAAAGGTCCCCTCATGTAGGATTAACCCTGGTTTTTATTAAACTCAGGTCTAATGTTACTCCCCCTTTCAGAATACCAACATTAATCAATACTTTGGTATTGTCAAGCTTTGTATCCAAGAACGTTAGCAGCTTCAAAACACATGCCCTAGTGATTGAAACTTGAAACCAGGGTCCCCAAACTATATGCTCCAACAAATTTACCATTGTAAGAGGGGGGTGTGCACTATAAAACAAAGACCCAAGACCCAAAGACCCAAGCCCCTCAATAATAAAACAAAGACCCCCTCAACGAGAAAACAAAGACCCCCTTCAACTATAAAAAACAAAGACCCCCTCAACTATAAAACAAAGACCCACCTAACTATAAAACAAAGACCCCCTCAACTATAAAAACAAAGAACCCCTCAACTATAAAACAAAGACACCATCAACTATAAAAACAAAGCCCCCTCAACTATAAAACAAAGACCCCTCAACTATAAAACAAGACCCAAACCCAATTCTTAATTCCTTGCATTATGTCGAGGATGTTTCGGAAATCATTCATAAATGTGATTGAATGCATAATTTTTAAATGGTCAGTTCCACGCTAATAGTAAGATTTTACAGTTAAAAAGTATTTGGCGAAATTCTTGAAATGCTATGTGTTTGCGTGTTAAACAAAGCTTTTAAATAGTAAGTGGCAGTATATCACAGTTTTTGAACAAACAACAGTTAGTAGTTGGTAGTGGTTCTGTCCCAACTTTAAGATATTTACTCGCGGCGCGGCGTCGGCGATATGGTCAACCCAAGATGTTTTGGCGAATATTTGTGCATAAAACATAAAAGTCAATGCGGTTTTGTACTCGACCCTCGTCAGCTCCGCTCCATACACAGCTGGGTGTAAAAGATTTGGGGGATCACCTACCGGATTGCGCCCAAAACAGCTTGTTTTGGCGCAAGACTCGGGAGTAGAAGTTAATTTGCATTTAATAATATAAACGCACCAGTTTGTACTCGACCTCGTCAGCTACGCTCCATGCATAACAGCTGTGTGTAACATATTTGGGATCACCTTCCCGGATGCGCCAAACAGCTTTAAAAAACCCACGCACACTGTACATAGTGTGTCAGCCGTTTTGGCGCAATACTCGGGTGAGTAATTTGAATTGAACCTAAAAATGCAAATGTTTGTACTCGACTTCGTGAGGCTGCTCATCTCACAGTCTGTGTTAAATGATTTGGGATCGCCAACAAGCAAGTATGTTTAAATTCTGTGTTGTTTCCTAGTCGGGTCTGAGAAAGAATTCTGACAGCGATAAGACAGTCGCCGTCGCGCCAGTTGAGAGTCAGTCTATGGATAGATTCAGCATGGAAAAAATCTGCACATTGACGGATGAGGATAATGAAAAAGAGAGCATTCTCTCAAAATAACCACGATAAACCGGAATCGCAAAGAAATAAAAGAAGACAAAAACGACTCTGCTCAGTGGCCGTTACGTAGCAGGATTTTTGTTGACGAGGGGGGGCACAGATTTGTGAATGGTACCGACACATGTATTGTACCAACAAACAATTTTTCCCAGCTCGCGTTTTTATTATTATAAACCCGTCGCCTCCAAAATGCAAATCAACAGCCAACGTACAGAGATTTGTGAGTGCCAAAATCGTGTGAAAACGCATTTCAAAATAGGAGTAAACCCCAAACTCGTTCTAACCTGGTCTTCATGGCCAAATTCATTCCCCATGAAAAATGTGTTTCACACGATGTGGCAGTCCTTGTGGTGACGATAGTAAGGTAGTATACTAGTATTGACCATTAAGGCAGTCACCATTGTTATGGAACTTACCTGTATTTCATATCATGCACCTCGCGCGAACACAAAAAATCAGCTTCAGATTTTTAGACAAAGGTACCAACGCGCCCGGGGGTACCGACGGACCGGTATGTACAGACAGAACATCGCGGTCGGAGGAGCGAAGTCCCCCCCCCCCAAACTTAAAAAAACAAAAAAACCGAATTTTTTAAATATTTTTCACATAATTTAATTTTCCGGCATATTCGGGCAAGTTAAAAGTTGACCAAGCTCTGCCGATCAAAATAAAATTTATTGACCTGGTTGAGGGTTTTGTTTTAAGTTGAGGGGGTCTTTGGTTTTATAGTTGAGGGGGTCTTTGTTTTATCGTTTGAGTGGGTCTTTGTTTTTAATAGTAGGTTGGGCATCTTTGTTTTATAGTTGAGGGGGTCTTTGTGTTAGTTGAGGGGGTCTTTGTTTTATAGTTGAGGGGGTCTTTGTTTTTAGTAGGTTGGGTCTTTGTTTTATAGTTGAGGGGGTCTTTGTTTTATAGTTTGAAGGGTCTTTGTTTTTCATAAGTTTTAGTATAGTATAGTTTTTATTATAAAAGCATGGTGGTCAAAGACCAAATTACAGCATCTTATTACAATTAAAACATTGAAATAGAAGATTTAAAATCATTTACAAAATGCAATACATTTAAACTAAGACGCATCATTAAAGAGCAAGAAATTGGCCCATTAGGTTACTAAAACACAAACATACACTCACAGTGTGCTTACACCCAAACATACAAAACCCACACACATACAGATTCCACTCATGTACACAAACACACACATAACCCCATACACACTCCCACACACACACAAACAAAACATAAGCCTACACACCCCACACCACATTCATTCTCCCCTACACACAAACCAATACACATAATTCATAATCACAAAAATTCACCCCCCCCACAAAAAATAAATATAATACAATAGGCATTTTTCATATCATTGCACTGAAAATTCCAAATCGATAAATATTTTAAATATCTGGTACACAAATGAAACCACAGAGATGGGTACATGCCAACGAATATCCAGAGTTATGAATGAAAACAAAACATTATTTATTGTAATAAGCTGATGAAATAGAGGGCTGGGGACTATTTTGAACCGTCCGCTGGTCCTAAACCGAAGCTGGGATATGTTTTGGGCAAATTGCGAGATTGCGAGAATGCTCTCTAGTCTAAAAGGGGGGAGAAGATTTTTTCCTTTCTGTATTAGCACATCCTTTTGGCAAACTGACTGCAATGGTCTTCTTTCCCTCCTATAACCAGAAGTCTCAAGCTCACAATCACCTAGAGCTTTGTGTAGTCGAAAACTTATGACGCCAGGATAAAATTCTGCATGCACGTCGCTGCAATTGCTCAAGACTTCTCACTTGTTTTTTGTGGGGAAGGAATTCCAAACCACATCAGAGTATTCAAAAAGAGGCTACTGTACCCTTTATAACATGTTGATCCTTCATTTTTCTAAAACCAAATTCTTAGCATTTCTAAGCATATAAAAGTTTACGGTTTTGTTTTTTTGTGATAATTTCCGAAAAATTTTTGGTCCCAATGAAGAGCATGTTGAAGCCCAAATCCCTAGAATCTTAGCTTGGTCAACAAAATTAAGAGAACAACCCTGATTTTTAATTCTGTGTTTGCGGGCATATTCCTTTTGAAACCTATCTGGAGGCCTAGACCTTTGAAGGGTTTTAAGCTCAGCTTATTACTTCCAGTCATTGGGCTGAATTGATCAAGTGTCTCCTGAAGCCTGGCTTTTTGAGGGTGGATACGATTTTCTGCTAGTGGTCAGGTCATCCACTATTTCCACAATTAATAGGGCTAGAGTTGTTTGGTACTGCATCATTAATTATTTATGTGAGGGGGTCTTTGTTTTATAGTGATGGGTCTTTGTTTTTATATTGAAGGGGTCTTTGTTTTATAGTGAGGGCGTCTTTGTTTTAAATAGTGGAGAGGGTCTTTGTTTTATAGTTGAGGGGTCTTGGGTCTTTGGGGGGTCTTGGGTCTTTTTTTTTAAATTGCCAACCCATTGTTAGGGTGCCAAAATCCATGTTGGATTAGTGACGGATTTTAACACTAAGCAAGTGGATTGTATGTAGTAGTAAAACTATTATTCAGGTAACTCAAATCAGTTTAAAACTGTGTCTCCCATAAGACCCTGATATACCATAGATATTACAAGTGAAAAATAAAAACATTTTAATAGAACTGTATGTCAAACATGAATGTGATGTTTGGAACAGAAAAATTACAGAGCATAAATAATCAGTCAATATACAATGTTCAGTTTGTCATACAATACATTAAACATAACAAGGAAAGATGTAGACCTTATCATTGGAACTGCATAAATAAAACAGCAAAGGCATAAAACAAGATTCAAACACCATATTATAATTTAAAAGTGTTCACATTCATAACTGAAAATTTCTGCAATATCCGGGGCAGATATGGGTGAAAGATTACCGTTGTTGTGGTCCTACATTGGGCTGCCAAAGTTTGGCAGCCTGGCTGTGTAACTGTTTGAACATGAACTTTTTTGGGAACAAATTGTATCATCGGTTACAAATTGGTAAGACAATTAATTCTATAGACTCTAGAGATGCTATTATGTCAAAAGAAAATAATTTTCTCTTTTTCTTTAGGAAAACAAGAGAGTGGAGGGAAGCGGAGAGGGATAGTGGGGGGTCTCAACCCATGGCATTGGAACTCCACAGAATAGTTGTAACTTATTGCACCAAAGATTATGTCACCATTTTAGACGATGATGCCAGAAGTTCAATTATTGAACTAAATGTCACACCCCACTGCGTGACTGTCCTGCTTTTTTTAAAATTTTTTGACCCTGGTTAATTTGGTTGATACTGGGACAGCAATTATCAAATGAGTAAGTAGTAAAGAACAAAGTCATTACTAATACTATAAGTTCTTATAAGACACCACGATAAATAATCGAGTTGGACGCACGTCGTACACCCAGCGAATGTGTGTCTTCACTTTGCTCAGTACAACCCTCAGACACACAAGGACAGACATAGGATTGCACAGCAGCATTTTTTTGTTGACATCATTTTCCTGTTTACCTCATTTGACAGGAGTAGCACTACTTGAATCCAAGACTGCAATTACTGGACAATTATAAGTGCAATTGTGTGTGCACTCTTGCCTGCCAAACCATAAACAACATTGTTGAAGATCCCTTCACTAGTTATCCGAAATGGCAATATTATTGGGGTGAGAACCTCTCCTTACATCTCTCTTTGTTTCATTCCAACATAACACAGAACTTCTGAAATTGCGTGCAAATTTCCAATTTCTCTGATTTTTCTTGATATTGAGCATTGAAAAAATTGTTTTCTAAGGAGGCCTTTGGATTGTGTGGTATCATGTCCTATGTGATTCTATGTAAGTCGGGCCTCATATTTTAATTGTATTTTAAGAAGACTGAGGCATGTAAACAAATAGACATTTGGTGTCCACACTACTAATGGGGAGATGTATACAGTGGTTTTTCAATACACCTGCCTCTGTGTTAGTGGGTTTTTTATATCCCACTAACACGATCGATCTTGTAGGCACGTCGTAGACTATCGACATAATCTACTTACCGGCATTTTCAAGTCGATTGCGATTACCCCTTTAGGGCTGCGTCTGACTCTGAGATTCGGTTCATCACTGGTCAATGCCATGATTTAACTTGCAAAACATAATAATGTTTATATATTCATATTTGAAACCTAAAACTCAGTCTAGTATGGTATATTGATGAATGATGTCCACGACATTTCGTCCAGCATTTCTTCCAGGCCCCTACATTTACCTTCACAGTCACACTCAGTCAGTCCTGGAGTTCGGCTGTACATCGTGACTACACACATGCCCATGCTTGCCCACCACAAACGTCATGAACGTAGAAAGACTGCCACTGCAGCGCACATAGAACTATGATCACGTCACTCATTTACCATTTGTTTTACTGGAGCAAAGTCGATTTTGGTCGACTACGGTTTTCCAGATCTTCATACTGATGCCAAAGCCCCCTGCCTCGCAAAGCCTTCTTTCCCTGAATTTCAGCGGGGCGGCAAGAAATCTCCAATTACGTGTCAACTTGGTTACAGGCGGTGGGCGGCCAGAAATTCCTAATTTAGAACGTTTTTATTGTTGTCCCTGTTGTCCAATGAACATTTTCTTATAACTGTTGGAGTGTATAGGCTATATGAATAGCGGACCAGATGCGTCATATTCTGGACCAAGGGAACTCCCATATAATATCAAGTACCCAAATTGGGTTGCAGAGTCTACATTGCTTAATATAATTGTAAATTTGGTTGAGTTGCTATGCTATTGACTCTATTATATCGTATGGAGATTCATGATGTCCAATGATTGCCAAAGAAACGCCCTCTAGTGATCCGATTCTCAAATAGCTGCAGGCTATAGCGGCCCGGGAAATTAGTATGGGTTGGTGTGTATTCCCCTAGCTTTTCATGCTTAAATTGATTCTGTTATTCCCTAAGCAGTTTCTTGCGGGCTGAAAATCCAGTTTGTTGCACCCACTGGTGATTAATTTTCCAACACCTTGAAGGGGGGCCCCCCCCCTGACTAGTATTATGTATGTTTCCGCCCGAAAGGCTTCACAATCCGCGTACTGGCCTATTTCAAAATGGTCCACCATGTTTTTTATGTAAAACTGTATTTTATTTTTTCATTATAGAATGAATTTATCCAGGACTAAACGAAATTAAGTTCCTACCTTCCTGAAGTGGGCTTAAACTTTAAAAGTGTCCAGATGGCCGTCGCAGGAGGGCAGTTTTGATAAATGTACTAAAATTGCCAAATAGATGGGATAGAAGCGAGTAATATTTTTGAAGCACCAAAAAGAGAATCAGTGACATTTGTGTATTGCGGACATCATCATAACTTCATGATTGCTGGCCGGATTGCGGCGGTCATATACCCCTCCTGGGGACATCAATCCCGAAGAAAATCACCCCTGCACATCTTTTTTTCGACATAATAAGACCAGAAACGAAACATTGATAACATTGTTTTTTCCGCAATTTTCCTCTCTCGTCTGTCTGGATAATTACCGACCACTCTACACTATTGACGATGGGAAGGAGCTGATCTTGGCAGTGGAGAGAGAGAGGGGCCTGGGTACAAGTCCCAGAATAGATAGCAAGTTGATGTGCTCAAGAAACTTAGGTCACCATATTTAAATTCTCCTTCTACATATAGAACAATTTTTTCAACTTCTTCATAAGCATATTTTTTTATTTTTACTGGGAACCACTTATGACGTCACGGAGTAGCCCTTAATAATCCCCACACCCATTTATTATGATTTTATTGATCAGGTTGATATGAGCTGTTGTCGTCCTATGAACTATATTACAAATAGCAAAATTACAAAAAGATAATCAAGAAAAACAAATAGGTCATATTCATGAAAAAGAGGAAAGAATAATTAACCAAAAAAAAAAAAGAAGAATAAAACGCACGAATGGTGGAAATAAAGAGAAAAAATAACACATACATACAACTGATCTCAACTTGAAAATAAATTTCAGTTTTACGGCTTAGTGAACTTGGAAGTGCTTGAATTGCTTTTCGCATCATGCACCATAACACGGCAAGTTCAAAGCCGTTGTTGTATGGTAAACTAGGCTTCTTCTATCTTCTCCATCCCATCCCCGACTACCTTAAAGAATGAGTCTATATCATCAATCCGCCCAAGCACATTTTGGAATTCAATTTTTCATCCGCCCTTTGAATTAAAGGCATTAAAAAATATTGTATGAATATTTTATTATTATTTTTTTTTAAAAGGCGTTCACCACCGGAATGCCCCCATCTTTATTAATATACTGTACAAATATCAAAGAATTACAAAAAAGATAATAAAGAAAAAATAGGTACATTATTCATGAAAAGAATATATTAAAAAAAAAACAAATAAAATGAAATATATGTGTGTACTATACATAAATAAAGAGAAAAAGTAACACATAAATACAACTATAATCAACTTGAAAATAAAATTTCTGTTTCGGCTTAGTGAATCAATCATCAATCAGCTTCTTATTCACGGAACACAATCAACAGAGTTTGTTTTTTCCACTGAGGCCGGAGGCAAAATATACCATATATAAACAATACATGGTTAAAACCAAGGTACATGTAAACCTGGCATGGTGTAATTGGGTATGTACATGTCCATATGTAAGCAGTATTGGTTAAAATTGTGAAAAAGTGACTTATAAGAGCCAGTAGGTTTGCAATATTTTTTAAGTTTAGATTTAAAAAATTTTTAGAGCAGATGACTCCTGTAATTCATAATCTAATTTGTTCCATTCAATTGCAACACGTTTAAGAAATAACTGCGTTTTTATAATCAGTCGTGGTTAGGAATGTGAATATTGTAATTGTATTTACTACTTTCTGCGAAAAATTTCGTTTGTTATTATTGAATGAAAAAAGATCATTACAGAACAGAATGGTAGGCCAGTTTATTAAGATCTTTATATGTTAAGATATTGCAGTTAAAAACTTGCCTATTTGCAAGTGGAAGCCAATGAAAGTTCATTAAGAACATCAGCACTGTGGATTGTGGCCCATGTTGCAACCCAAAGAAGCGAGCTGCCCTATTTTTGATTGTTTGGAGACCCGATTTGCCAATAGTGAGACAAGCAATTTCCCCCCAAACTATGTTACAATAATCAAGATGGGGAAGCACACGTACATTGTAAACGTTTTTATAATGTTACATGTCAAATATGGGTTTACATTTCTTTACCATGTAGATCCTTTCAGGGCCTTCTACGTATATCTCATATTCTCATTCCAAGTTAGTTTTTCATCTATGATGACATCAAGATATTTACATTTGTTACCTTTTTGGTTCATTAACATTATTAATGAAATGCTTTTGTAAATGAATTGAATTTACCGTACTAAGTCTTTGTTTGTAGAACCTATGATCATAAATTCAGTTTTATTCACATTTAACTAAGTTTATATTGGATTTTAAACCATGTGAAGAGAATCAAGTCCTTATTTATACATTCATTACTGTCATCAAGGATTGATGCAGAGTCTAAAAAGCTGTCTCATCAGCACACATATTAACTTTACAGTGGGAATCAGCATTGGGTAAATCATTATATAAATTAAGAAACCAAGAGGCCCATCTATTAAGCCTTGTGGCATACCTCAGAAGTATTTTTGACATCGGATATAGTACCATCATACCTGTGAATTGAAGTACGATTACTAAGAATAATATTAAAAAACAACCAATTAATTACATATTTACTAGCACCATATAATTTAAGTTTAATTTTAGAAGAGAATTTCTTGATTTACAGTGTCGAAGGCTTTCCCTTGAGATCTAAGCATACAAAGACTGATAATTTTACCCTCATCAATTGCAACTTATACCAATTTTTCAGTAACATTAATTAGTGCAGTTGCGGTTGAATCTGATTGACGAAAGCCTGCGATTATTACTAATTAATTAAAGTATCATTGAGTGTATGTGTAGAATTGGTCAAATGCAGCCCTTTCAATAACTTTAGTAAATACCAAGTGAACTTGGTTGCTTTATTGCATATGCATCCTGCGTAAAAGGGCAAGTTCAAAGCCCGTTGTTGTAGGGTATACTAGTGCTTCTCCCTCCCCTAATACCTAAGAAGGAGTCCTATATTCATCCCCCCAGCCATTGTTGAATTCAAGTTTCATCTGCCGTGGGGAATTCAAGAGACATGAGGAGATTTCCAGAAAGAAGCGCCCCCATTTTTTTTCTCTCGCTAGTTTTTCATATTTGGGAATGCTTACCAATGTAAAGATCACACCTGAAGTGAATAAGCCGAATACTACGACGCCGTCTGTATTAATAGATGAGGTTTTAGTACTTTCTGTCGTGCCACGACAGAAATCAACATGGTTTTTCTAGTGAGGAACGACTCCGATAGCAGGAAAGTTCAAAACAATGTTTGCGGTTTTCTTTTGCACCTGTTTGTCAAATAACCTTCCAAACGTTCTCGGTAGGGGAACTACAATCGATCCAGTGAATTTGAGATAAATTCATATCCTAAACAGAATAGTCTTTTTCAAAAGACAACCATCGCTTAGCGAGGATGTGTAGTACTTAATATGTTAATGTAAATACTCAAGATCATAGAAACCCCTCGTATATTAAGAGAGATGATATACCCACAGTCTATATTTCAGACATCAACCATATACTCATATGCGTCAACCTTTACTTTTGAAATACCACTAGTTGAAAATGCCAGCCTTAACAGCCATATCCATTTCATAGTGGGTGGCCTCCTGTTATCAAGATTGAGATTCTAATATTTTAACCACAGTCCATTGCCCGAGATTGGCAAAATTCACTATACATGAAACAATTTTCAAAACAATGCTACCTGAGGCAAGAAGAATCAACTCCTGTGGCACAGTTTCAATAGCTTTCCATTCACAAGTGTAATTTAGAAACACACCCCTGTAGTGTTTGTGTATAAATATATTATTTTTTGTTAAAAGATGTTTTTTAGCATTTTTGTAGAGGGCACTGTGACCTCACGCCCCGTGTTTAACTGTGTCCTTGGTGTTTGAGCATATTGTAACTCCATAGTGTGTGCTATCTGAGCATTGTACACATATGGTACTCTCAAAACCAGGGGTCATATCATCCATTACATGTCAATGAACTGAGAAGTTATCCACTGTGAGTGGATGCGCTATCATCCATCAAAGTTTCTGTTCTAAGCTGCTTAGGAAATGTTAATGATTTCCTAGTAGGCAATACATTCCTTAATTTCTTAAAATATTGGAACCAGTGGACTTTGCACGCTACATGAGACAACCACCAACCTGTCTGACTTGTTATATCGCCAATCATCTTGCTGCTACCATATTGCATGGTAACTTGCAACGTATTGGCTTTTATCTATTTCGATTTTTACCATCTTTCGATGAAAATCTCCTCCTGTCACCTTGGCAGCAAAAATCTTGTAAAATATGTCTCGTAGAAATATTAGACTGAGAACATAATATATAAGGTTTGGTTGGTTGGTTAATTAGGTTGAATGGGCGCTTTCATCTTCAGCAACAATGGCTATGTGCTCCAATTACTAGTGTAACTCAATACAGTTACGTAATTCAATTTCCATCAGTAGACAATGGTAGACAGGTGTTATGTTGCCCCTTGCATCTCAAAGCATCTATATAAAGAGTAATGAATTGAACGAGATACAACCAAGCAAGATATTTGCTTGGTGTCAAAATACTAGATTGGGATTTTAGAGGTTACCAGGCTCCTGTGGAGCTCTCATGGAAAAATCCCAAATCGGCATTATATTGCCTGAATTGATTCCTCCAAAACGCTTGATGAATTCATTCAATTTTTACCATACCGCAGACGACACATTAAAGGCAATTTGTTCTGCGCACGTTTTAGTTCGTAGAAGAAATTTTTGATAAAAATGCATTTAAATAAAAATTCAATTTTCGCGCCATTTCAATCATTTCAAAAATCCCTAACTGCTGCGAACGTTTAGTTTTCAATTTAGTCTCATTCTCATTTAATTGGGTCCCCCCACGGCCGATTGACTCCACGAGGTCCGACCACGAACGTATACAAACGCACATGAGACTAGCTACGGCGCTCATGCAACACAACGCAGGGTGGTAGGACACGATCTTGCTCATTGGGTATTGGGGATTTCAAAACGTTAATTTGGGGAACTGCTATGGTGCATTTACTTGGCAGTCTCGGTCACAGTGACATTAAAAATCAATCTCTTAAACCTTTTGGTTCAAAAGATCTTAGTAATATCTGATAAAATTAAAAACCCAATTATTGGCTTCAAAATCCGTGCGGGGGTTAGTGGATTAACCACGCTGCTAAATAGTGTAATTTCCACTAACGGTCCTTTAGATTTAAATATTCGTGCAAGGCCTAGTCTTAGTCAAGTCTGTGTGCAAAAGGCCACACCCAATAAAACGAATCTTATTCGTGAACTTCACGAAAAAAATGCGTCAACTATGACTAATCAGGTCTTGGAAGGAAATTTGAGCAAAATGTGGTGCGATATGAGTGACCGTCTGTTCAATACGTCGGGTATTTTTTTTACGTTGTGTTGCATGAGCGCCGGGTCCGCGTGTGCGTTTGTATACGTTCGTGCTCGGACCTCGTGGAGTCAATAGACGTGTCGGACCCCACATACCACTGAAAATGAGGATAAATTTGAATAAATAACATCTCAGCAGTCTAGGGATTGTTGAAAGGAGAACAGAAAAATGGAAGTGGTTCAAATGCAATTTTGAATTTTCCAAATTCTTCTACGAACTAAAAGTTCGCAGAACATAATTGCTTTAAATGATGTCTTCTTGCCGTATGGTAAAAATTGAAGGAATTCAACAAGCGGTTTTGGAGGCAGATCAATCAGGCATATTAATTTAGGGATTTTTTTATAGAGCTCCACAGGAAGCTGGCAACCTCCAAAATCTCCAACTCTGTATCGAACATCGGGCGTCCATCCCCCTGGTTTAAGAGATGATATTTAATGTCACTGGACCGAGACTGCGATAAAGGCACGTAGAGGTTACACCCAAATTACCGTTCGTTGGAAAATCCCCCAAGGTAAAAAAGTGCGATGAGTAGACGAAATGATAACGTACTACCCCCCTGGCACACGATACACGACGTCGTATTGACAGCGTCTACCGTTGGCCTCCTCTCACACCACCATTTGCTCAAAATTGCCATTTCCCTCCCCAAGACCTGATTGTCATAGTGATCGCATTTTTCGTGAAATTAA
>JAMKCH010024385.1:0-20244 GCA_023653785.1 Ophioderma brevispina
TTTCAATGATACCCAAATTTGGTGAGGTTAGCCGAGGAGAAGAGACTGGTGTTTCTATGTTTCCCTTTAAATGATCATGAGACAATATGTAACATGGTGAAAACCATTTATGGAGATTTTCCTTCTGGGTTATTGCACAACCCCGCGGCTATAATATGCCTATTGTAATACTTTCCTAGATATTACACCCGGCAAGTGCCAGCAAGGGTCAACTAAGATATCTACATATTTCACTTTTTGGTGTCTCTGAGGAGGTCTACACTCCAGAGCTAGAACTGTCAGTACCCAAGGGGGGAAGCCATTCAAAACCAGTGTCCGTGCTGGGCGCTGACAGTTTGAATATTACACGGAATAATATTACGTTTGGGTCTTAGTATCACACATAATGTCAATTCGATACAAAACAATCCGCCACAAATATCAGTTGTTGGAGGTTGGGTGCTATTGGGTGGTTTTAAATTTTGTCCTACCCAGGCCACACAACGAAATGCAATGACAAGTCAGTCGTCTTGATGTAAAAATATAAACCGCCTCAATGAATAAATCTTTTCACTTAAGCCGCGCCTATCACCTAAATGCGACAGTGATGTAGTACTGAGCAACAATGATCCAGGTGCACCATTATTACACCTGACCACTTAACACACACATCAATTTGTATCACTACGATTAGTGTATTGCAAAGCAGCACCCACAGTATGTGGAAGAAGCGGAGGCAGCCCATGCCTTTATTGTTGGTACTCTATGTTTTCTTTGTGGTCGTCAAAACATGCCGGACTATGAATTTCTAAAGATGACCGTACGTTTTGCCTCTCTATCTATATAGAACAACTTTGGTCAGTACCCTCAAATACATGTACGCCAAGTCTTTTACTTCTATTCAAAATACAGCTGAAGGCTGAGCTAATCTTCTTATCCCAGTTCATAAATTTCCATGTCATGTCATACATCACGCATTGTCTTGGATCCTGTCACATGCTGCAAAAGTTACCCATCAATACAAGCAGTTAAGTAGGACAAGATTCAAGATTTCATTCAGTTCAAAGAGGTTCTATATAGATAGAGGGCAAAACGTTACGTAATCTTTAGAAATCACCGTCTCGCATGTTTTGCCGACCACAGTAGAAACATCAGAGTACAACAATAGAAAGCAATGGCGGACTCCGCCTTCTTCCACATACTGGGGTGCCGCTTTGCATATTACACTAATCGGTAGTGATTACAAATTAATGTATGTGTTAGAGGTGGCCAGTTTGTAATAATAGTGTACCTGGATTCATTGTGCTCAGATACTTTTTTCTCATAATGCAATGCGCGATTAGGTTAAAAGATCTGTATTCATTGAGGCGGGGTTTATTTAAATCAAGACGACTGATTGTGGCATTTCATTCGTTGTGTGGCCAATGGTAGGACAAAATTTAACCACCATAGCACCCAAACATCCAACCAAATGATAATTTTGGCGGTATGTTTGTATCGAATTGACATAGGTGTGTATACAAGCACCCAAAAATGATAATTAATTCCGTGCAATATTCAAAATGTCAGGCGCCAGCACGGGACGACTGGTTTTGAATGCGTTTTCACCCCTGATTCCAGTATCCAGTGAATTGCCAAGGTCAGAGAAAACCCTTTAGCCATGTGGAGGTGTTCTGAAAGGGAGTCTAACCTTTAGGACCTGGGTTTAAACAAGGGGTAGTCCTACATGAATGGACCTTTTCTCTGTATTAATAAATGCACACAACAAAAGCCACCCCAATTTTCTCAAAATAACGGCCCTTGTCTCATTGAGAGGTAAACACCTTTTTGGAATCAGCTTAGATTTTAGTTATGCTAACAAAATGTTTTCATAAAATAAAATGTTTTCCTTTCCTCAATTTTTTTCAGACAATGCTCCAGAAAAACAAGATATGTTTTGTTAGGCCCAATTATGGATATTATGCTTCTGAGAGTTATTGCATAACCCTTCAGCATAATATGCCTAGTGTAATACTTGCTAAGGTTTTACAACAAGCAAGTGAGCAAGGTCAACTAGATATCTACATCTTTCAACTTTTGTTTCTCTGAGGAGTCTACACTTCAGAGGCAAAAACTGTCAGTACCCCTCAAACAGATGTACGCAGTACTTTTACTTAGATTCAAAATAAAGCCGAGGCTGAACTATATCTTAACTCCGTCATTAAAAATGTTCCCATTTTTCATGTATTTAAATCACTGCTGTCTTGGATCCTGTCCACATGCTGCAAAGGTAAACATCAATAACAAAGCAGTAAGTTAAGTTAAAATGAGACCAAGATTCAAATATTTAACATCCAGTATCCAGTGGAATTGCCCAGGTCAGAAAATACCCGTAGACACAATGGCTGGTATTCTGAAAGGAACGTCTAACTTTAGACACAGGTTTAAAAGAACCACTGGCACATTTGCAAAATAGTGTGCCTCAAGATTTTTCAAAATTGATATTTTTGGTCATGGTTTGAAAGCTTTTATATACATAGCCTCACCTGAAAGATTCAAGACCAAATCAGTCTTTAACCCATAGATTGGATATTTTTGATGGAAAGCTTTACATCAGCTACAAAAAATCAGGGATTTCAAAGTGTAGGACCACCGTAGTGAAATCTCCTGTTGCACTTTAATACACCATTCAATAATTCTATGAATAAACAATGAAATCAGCTGGTATGACCATTGGGGTTAAAGGCACCATGATTCACTGGCTATAGTTTGTAACATAGTTTGGCTACAGTTAAAGTAACGATTTACGTGTAGCAGTATCCGCAAATGTAATTGATTTCTGGTCACTGAATAGAAGGCTGCACTACATCTGGAAACTTAGAAGTTCTTGCCACAGCTAGCGGTGTTTGGGATCACTAGCTGACTATTAGTAAAACAGAATAAATCAATTTCTTCACAGACAAAATAACCATTGTTCATCAAACATACAGTACTTCTAAAACAATTCTCACTCTATGAAATTATATGTATTGCATTAAATTAAAAGATAGTACTAGATTTGATTATTATTATCGTATCTACCTCTAAAAATTCTACAGAGTGTATCAGACAAACTATTACATTTTGGTCAGTTTTGAAAAACTGATCAAATTGTCGAAAAACAAGATCATTTTGATTTGCCTCTGAGAAGTGTTTTACCAATGTAAACACAAAAAACAATTTTGCCCTTACTAAAATACCCACCGCAATTTTCCCCAGCCCTACTTTAGTATGAAGTGAATATGCACTGTCTTTTAGCTAGCTAGAAGACTCACTGGCTGATCATATTGTTAAGGATCTAAAAGAAATAGGTTTTTTTTTGGTTAACAATTTTCTGACAAAATTAGGCAATACTGTGTCATATTTCATTGTGGCTACTTTATATAATACTTCTTAATTAACTTTTGATAATTTCTATTTTATCAATTCTTCTTTTCCTTCTTAAAACGTCTTTAGACATCACTAATAACCTTGTCCCCAGGGACCCCAGATTTACTGAATGGCCATAACATGGTGCCTGACGAAATTACTATTTTTCTTATCTACCTTGCTTGAAATCTTAGGGTTAAACAATGTTGGTTTTGTAGTTATGAGCAAAAAAGTGCCAGTGCCCAAGCGGACAAGATAGCTCAAGCAGGTAAGCGGCGACTCCAGTGTATGCTAATCCATGCGTATAGGTGTGCTTTCGAGCCCTGTGAGATTAAGCTATATTGTAATTTCCCTGGACAAGAAATTAACCGCTTGGTTGTCCCGATTTACCCATGCGATATTTGGGAAGCTGGTCCCGGCTGCGATGGTTATCTCGATGTATGTTTGCTGATAAGGGAAAGCGCTGATCCCGATCTGCTGCATCCCTTGAAATGATGCGAAATGGTTTATGATATGGTTGGGTCACAGTGATCAGTGGCCATTTGTGAAAGCGCTTAGAGGCCAATAGCATAAGGCGCTATATAAATCTCTGCTATTATTATTATTATTATTATTTTTGTTGCCCAATATTAGTTTTACATAGTATTTTACGGGACTTACTAAATGCCGTTTTTTGCTTCCATATCAAAACGGAACGGAATATCGGTGTGGAATTTTAGTTTAGAGATTGGGATTATAGTCATTTTCAATCAAAATCAGTAGGAAAGTGCCTTAATTCGGGAGTAATTTGTACCATTTCACTCAATTGACCTTTATTTCCTCATGTAAACTAGCTATTGAGATGGAATAGAAAATAGTTTTATTCAGCTAACTGTACTTCCACTGTTCAAACAAAGAAACAACAAGCAGGACCTACATAAGGTGTGTTTCTATTGGGACCATTTACCGGAAAAGAGACGGATAAGGGATTAAATGTGCTCAATAGAAACTGACCTCCCTCACTATTTACTGGTAAATCAACCCGTCAAAATTTTCCTTCTTGAGGAAGGAAAATAGCGGTGTCACTTACCGGTAAACGCCAATAGAAACACACTCCGTTCCGTGACAGTGCGCATACAGGCGAGGAAACGGAAATTGATAATACTGTGTGATTACGATCGACGATAGGCCCTACGTGTGGACGCGTAAAGTAGAGAGATGAGGGACAGAATTCGGCGGTGCCTCCTCGATCTTACGCACATCGCCTCTCGCCGCTTGTACAACTCCATGTACCTTCGAACCCTTCTCTGATGTTCACGAACATTTAACCCATTAACGCTATAATTTGCCTCTGAATTTTGACTGTAAAATGTCAAAATCGACATCAATCCTACTATCGCAAGTCCCGCCATATTTTTGTTAAAAAAGTCAACCTACAATGCTTTGTGTTGACCTCAGTGTACGACCTTTTGCCGGCAAAGTTTTATGTGGAGTTGATCGACAGCAGCCGGGTAGTATTTACCGGTAAACAGCGCCCAATAGAAACTGACCGTTATCCACCTTTTCCTTGCTCTTTCCCGGTAAGAGATTTCCCGAGGAAATGCCAGGATCTTCAATAGAAACACACGACTTATAAAGTCTTCACAAACAGTAACTCGGTCATTATAAATATACCCATAACTTTACAATTAATCGTAATTGGTATTTGAAGAAATATGCCCATAACATTAAAAATATTAATCACAATTGATATTTGAAGTCACCAGGAGAAAGAACATTTCATTGAGATAATTTTGCCAACTCATTTGTTACAATGACCAAGTATTGTGGTCTGCATAAATTTGAATGTAATACATGGCCATCTTCATTTTTTCACAAAAATGTAATACTTTGGGATCATAGCAAGATAAGTGGATCAAAAGTACCAGTCATCAAATGAAAATGGTACTTGTCACTTTCAAACTTACACAGAGACTACAACACTCAGTCAATTGTAACAAATGAGGTTATCAAACTGACCATAATGAAAATGTTTTTTTTTTCCTGGTGTCTTTAAAGGGGGATGGCCAAATAAATATAAAATATCTTGAATGAATGAATGACCTTGACCCCAACACACCATCTCTAAAGTTTCACACTGCTATTTCAGTATGTTTTGAAATAAGAGCTAAAAACATCATTTTGTAAGCCCCATAGAATAAAACTAAACTGTGTAAAACTAATATGGACCAAAATGGAGCAATTTTTTGCTCAATACACCCAAAACCAAATATCTTTTAGCTCTAAGATTTCACAGGGTAAATGAGAAAAATAATAGCTTTCTTCAGATCCCAATATTTGTGACCACTTCCGGTAAAATTTGAGGTCCCTGGGGATGAGGCTATTAGTGATCAGGTCATGTACCTTTAGATACCAATTACAATTAAGTTTCAAAGTTACATATTTATGATGACTGAATACTTTTGGCAAATTCTTTATTTATGAAATTGTTACTACAAATGACCTTTTGAGACACCTGTAAAAAATGCAACCCAAACACTACCATAAAAACCTCCAGGTGACGCTGCACATTGATGATACCACCTTTGCATAAGCACACACAGCCCCAGTTATTCATAATTGGCCACGTTAACACGAGTCATCCTGTCTCTATATTTATTATTAAATTTATTTTTAATTTTAGCGCCCATTTTTTACTACTTCTCTGATACGCTTATTTTCACTTTGATATTTTCTTGGCATTATGAAGTGGTAATACTTGAGGCCCAAGGAATTTCTTGTCAATGCAAAGACACAATAATTTTTTTGAAGGAAATAAACATCCAAACACAAGTATTCTTATTATTTTCTTAGTTTTCATTTGTTTTAATTTAATAACATATTTAATTTTTTTAAATTTGATATAGTTGAAGGAGAAATCAAATTAGTAGCCATAATTAGGCAAATTTTAATATACATGGACATTTCTGCCTTCAAAAAAAAGGGTATAAATCTGAAGTGACATTGTGGTCGCTATGACAACCCCCTGAATTCATATAACTTTACCTGAAATATCTACACATTTAAATTTGCACCATCTGCAAATTCATAACTTCTTCCCTGGTTTATAATATGAACACTGAATTTGTATTTCTATTTCTGTACATGCCCTTTCTTAAGGCAATGATGTGTGAATTCTTCAGAAATATGTCAAAAAAGAAATTTTGCTCTTGAACCATACTACTAGGTTTGCCCCTACAAAAGAATATAGCATCTACATTTTTTGACAATGATATTAGAGAGGTCGTCTTTCAATGATACAAAACAGCTTTGTCAAAAAAACTTTGAAAGTGGATTTTTCCCACAGAAGAATGCAGTATCTACAAAAATACATCAACTTCAAGGCTGTTAATCAAGTGCAGTGTAAAATTTGTTGAAAAAGTTAGGGTTAAATTTGCAGTAAGTCATTGCAACACTTTATTTTGATTTAAGTTCAATTGATAGTTTCCCCCATAAATTACATACTACAACAATACCTAGCCAAGATATTGCTATTTTTCTCAGTTAGCCAAATGTGTAGATAGTGCATTTTCCTGTGAGGCTGTGAAAGCAAATTTCAGAACATTTTTTTAAATATTAATAATAATGTGTACACACCTAAGAATTGCCAATCAGCAGCAACGGTGTTTAAAATTATTAAACTGCAAATTACTAATTGCACAAAAATTAACACTTGTAAGGGTATGAATGCATAACTGGAGTGGGTGGTTATTTCACTTATTTGCACTTATGTCTCATCAACATCAAAGATCAATTTAGGCCAATAAAATGCTGTCAATCAAGAGAGACAGATCTAATGATAGGCTAAGTGCACATGGGGGTGACTAATAAGATAATAGTGTCACGCCCAAAGCTATGTTTAAGCCATTCTGAGCATGTTGCCAAAACTGAGGTATAAAAAAATATGCTTGTTTGGTTCGTAGACGGAGAAAAATCAGGTCGGTCGGTCGAGTTAAAAAAAATTTTTTTTTTAGATCTTCGCCATTTTTAATATTAAAATGATAAGATGCTACATATTTTAAAACTTTTTTCAATGACATCGCAGACTTTTATTTTCTTTGTAGTTGCTTTGTCCTTGTTTTGTTATTTTTTCCGTCTTGTGTTGGGTTAAAAAAATTTATGTGGATGAAAATAATGGGTCGGATCACAGAATATTTTTTTTATTTTAATATGCTAATTGCATAAAAACTTTTGAGTCAGCAGGTTTTTAAGATCGGTCGGGGTCGGGTTACGCCAAACAACAATTTTTTTTATGCCTGACTTACAGGTTAAACCTAGGTCTAAGAATAACCTGCACTTATAAGCCATGTATTTTTTCTTGTATAGATGTTCAGGAAATTTTCTCAAGAGTTTCTCAAGGCCTACTGGGCTTACCTGCTTACTGTCATATCCGAAAGTTTCAGGAATTATGTTTGACCCATAGCCAAAGTCAAAGGAAGATATGACCTTGACTTTCATTTACACTTTAATTTTGATATTGATCTTTTAAAAATTTTGAAAATTACCATATTGGACCTTTGACCCCACAAGTGTAGGGCACAGAGGTCCCACACTTACTTTTAAAATCATTTTTTTAAGGTGCAAAATAATGGGTGTTTTTGACAAATAAGTTTTGAACATTTGACTCCCTGCAATTGAAGACTCAAACTAGGTCTTTATAACTGATTCTTTGATTTGAGTCCATTGGAATGTTATTGCTAGCATACAATCTGACCTTATTTTGAACTTTAAACCCTCATAACCATAGGTTTTGATAAAGTTCCCCATTTTATTTTAAAGAAAGCTGTCAATGAGTCAATAATTAGGGATTAGCTACTTTGTTGATAGGGTTTTGGACTATATTTTACTCGAAACCGCGATGACTACTTAATTCCAAAATCGGTACAAGTCGTACAATTAGTTGATGCCCTGTGCAAGTTACACTCATCAGACACCAAATCTGGGGAATGATGTCAGCAAATAGATTATTTTTTTTTGTGACCTCTAAAGGCCGACTCAGAGATTGTGAAATACCTAATTTTTTGTGTCGTAATTAAAATAGTCATCAAAACTACGATAGTCACTCTAAAATGCTGAATTCCCCAAAGTACAAATGTATCGGATTTTTCGTTTTCATGCAGTCAACATTTTTATGCACAGTAATAACAGTGCCATAGGATACCGTGTATAACGAAAAATATCCGATCCGGGAATTATTTATCAACAATTTATTACAAGGATTTTCTATATGAAGGACTTTGTTTTTTAGCTTAGTTATTTTTACACTGTGATTAGTATAACTGAGTTACTGTGACGGTCATGCCGGCAACGAACGAATCACGGCCCTGCCGTATGCGTAGCACATGCAGGCTGTGCTTTAAAATTCGTGCTCAATCAAAAGCGTAGTAAGGCATTGAAATATGTAACTGTATGGGCATATTCTCCGCACTCTAACATGTCAGTACACAAACCATGTGCTAATTTGTGTTTTGTAAACATTGAT
This sequence comes from Ophioderma brevispina, assembly GCA_023653785.1. NCBI lineage: Eukaryota > Metazoa > Echinodermata > Ophiuroidea > Amphilepidida > Ophiodermatidae > Ophioderma > Ophioderma brevispina. The sequence goes on from JAMKCH010024385.1 coordinate 8,867, forward strand.
GTCACCTCATCTATATGTCACAGCATGTGTATAATGCAAAAAACATTATTGTTTAAAAATGAGGTGCACCTTCATATTGGGAATCTGAGTCACCCACCTTTAAGCTAAACGTACAATATCCGATTCAGCTTGGTCCAGTGGCATGTATTTACACATTCAAAAGGTAACCGGCATAGTGTCTTCCTGAACCCAAATTGGTGGCGAGACAATATTTATATAATATTGATGCTGAGGTTGATAACAGAAAATATCGCCCGACCTGGATCAAATCTCGGGCGAGTCGAAGACGATCCTGAGATTTCTTACTTGGCGAGGGCGATATTTTCTGTTATCAGCACGAAAAAAGGCATCCAATATAATAAATTGATTATGCAATATATAATTTGCGGCCCAGGCTCCGCTACAAGGATATTTGGTAAGCGTGATATGTGTACCCTGAACATCGACATGGGCTGGGACGAAACTTGCTGACACGTCACCTTTGCGAGAACATGAAGCAACACCCTTGAGCTTGGAGAACAACAGATCATCATCCATTTTGAGAAGACACGACTAACAGAAAGCTGCACCTGCATCTTTGGATAGTCCGCTGTGACATCCATATATGTAGCACCCTGTGGCAGAGACTGCCACTCTATAGGATTGGCCTCTTCAGCCAGACGTCGCTGTCACCTAACCTTTTTGACTTCAATGTGGGCGCTTTAAAATCCAATCGCTTGCGACTGACGAGGCCATGATGACTGATGCAATAAAAAGCTGACTTGAACACAAAGTTTTAAAATGGCTTCAAAAATAATAAAAACCAGAGTATTTGCTTGGCGATTTGCATTACCGAATGGCCCCAAATTTTGCGTATTGTGATTGTTTGGCGGTGACGCGCGAATCGCACGTGGTATTCACCACAAATGTCATAAAATACTGAATACACCCTTGGTCTTTTTTCAATGGTACTTTAGTATTTAGGCCTACATTTTGACTGTGTAGACAACCCTCCATTAGACCCTATCAATACGACGTTCACACTGTTCGATTAACATAAAATCTGGCCCTTTGGCCCTACATTACAGTGAATCCCAAGAGTACAATAGAACAACCTGTACAAGTTGAGCATCTCTGGGAATTCAATAACATGGATGTGATTGTAGTCCAGTAAATGTGTCCTCGCTTGCCCGACAGCCAATGGCTCCTATGCATCGAAGGTCTTTACATATTCCACCTACAAATGCAAACCACATTAGTGCTTTGTAGTGTCTTCTTAAATGTTTTCTTTATACCTTGTAGGGTAAAAAATACTCTGCTCAGAGCAGACAGGGTCACTGCCCAATGCATATGTAATCACGCTCACTTCTGAGGTATGTTTGAGGCAAAATTGTCTACTACATAAGTTGTCAGTGCAGTGTGGTTTCATAATATACTGTCACTAAAAAACCTCATCCATAATTTGCAAAAACTCCTCTCTCCATAGAAACCTGGGGTTATATTTTTAACCCCAAGCACCTATAAAAGGACATTGAAACAATAGTAACTGGTGTTAAAGACCATGCTATTATAGTTAAGTCAATAAATGCTTTTCTCTGGCCTTATTAGTATAATATTGTACCCGAAGATATACAAAAAAATCAAAATGTATACAAATTTTTTTTTAATGAATGTTAAAGCTTTTGAATACGACTGTGCTGTCAATAACGAGTTCTCTTCACCAATACGTGTGTAGAATTTTTGATTTATCAATTTACTTCACCTGAAACTACACAATGATATTAGATGTCAGTTAAATTGGTGGAATGGCGCCAAGGCACACCTATGCATTATTCATGTTGCAGGAGAACATTTGTGGCCACTTGCCACAAATCCCCCCAGGCCGGTTTCATAGACCTCTAAAAATTTGGAAATCGTTGACCAATGGCAGCTATGACAAAAGAATCCTAATGCGTGACCTCTAATAGTGCCTTTATAAAGTGATACATTGTTAGGCTTGCGGTAAGCATCAACTCCGATCTCGTACACTGTTGTGGTTGTGGTGGGTGGTGTTTACACACCCCGACCGCTTATTCCATGAGTACATACCGAACTTTGTACAGAGGACGGTCCTGTATAGCTCCGTGGTAGAGCACTCCCCAAGAAAGCGAGAGGTCCGGGGTTCTTTCCCCCGTACAGGCCATACGTTCCAAGATTTTTTCTCATTATGTGTGGTGTGCCGGTGCCTGTTATGTTATAATTGTTCTAGTAAGCGATGCGTGTTTCTTTCTCCTGTAGTTAATGTTTATACAGAGAAAGTATTATCATACTATATAAGTGAGACAAACGTAAGTTCGGTCTCTCACGATTCTCACTCACTCCCTGGGCTCACTCTAGGAGGTTACTACAGGTTATATAAAATGAGACAGCTTATTTCATCCATCACATTTCCCTGCACTTCTTTCACTGCAAGAAGTTACTAACAGGTTGTTATAAAGCATTATAATAACTATACAGGGAAGGTTTTATCTATCATACTATTGAATGAGAGAGCTTGAATGGTCATCCCACGATTCTCACTCACTCCCTGTGCTCACTCAAGGAAAGTTTACTAGCAGGCATTATAAAGTGAGACATCTTTTATGTCTCAGTCCCTCATGATTCCCACTCTCTCCTTGCACTTCACTCAAGAAGGTTACTTTGCAGGTTGTAAGAAGCGCGACAGCTTATTTCTCAGTCCCTCATGATTCCCACTCTCATCCTTGCACTCACTAGGAAGTTACTTATCAGTGTGTCCAAAGAGCGAACAGCTATTTCCGTTCCTTGTGATTCCCACTCTCTCCTTACACTCACGCACGGAGTTACTAGCGGCAGGCATAAAGCGAACAGCTTATTTTTCTTTCCAGTCCCTCATGATTCCATGATTCCCACTCTCTCCCCTTCACTCACTCAAGGAAGGGTACTAGCATGTTTGTAAAAGCGAGCCAGCTTAATTTCTTCTCAGTTCCTTTGATTCCACTCTCTCCTTTACACTCACGCAAGAAGATTTACTACATGTTGTAAGAAGCAACCAAGCTTATTTCTCAGGTCCCCAATGATTCCCCTCGTCTCCTTCACTCACTCCGGAGGTACTACTAGCAGTTGGAAAAGCGAGACAGCTTTATTTCTTCAGTTCCTTGTGATTCCCCCACTCTCTCCTTACACTCACTCAATAAGGCTAACTAACTTAATACAATGCAAGTTGTTTCAAAGCCAGCAGGTTATTTCTACTTTCTGGTGTTTCCTCCCCCACGTCACAATAAAATAGAATAATACACAGGCCCCCCCCCCCTTTTTGTAACAAAGCAACTTTTCATCAAGATCACAGTGGTGTTGTCTATTATTTATTACACTGCCATCAAGAAATTGTCACAATTAATTTTTGGCTTCAATCTATGTGCTGCTGACCAAGCACACTCCTCAAATTAACTCAAGGAATGTTACTACTAACAGTCGGTGGCCCTAACCAGGGGGAAAAGGGAGGGAGATTCCCCATAAAAGAGAGGGAAACTGCCCCCTGCCCCCCCCCCTGGTTTTACACCACTGGTTACTAGAAGACTAGTACAAGAATACTGCTTATTTTCATAGTCAATCACATTCCGCTCACTCCACTCCTCCCCTCACTCAGGAAGGGCTTGTATAGGTTATATAAGGATGCTTCAAACCTTGATAGCTGGTATGACCGGTTGTTCAGCAGTTGAAGCTGTACTCCTTTATTTGACCAAACTAAATCAGTTTCCAACCAGTAAGAACTGACAGAAGTAGCAAGCAAACCGGTGGACCGGATTTTTAACTTAAGTGGACCAGACACTAAAGTGAGACGCTATACCAAGTTACCTATTTTGACTATTTTCCCCTACTGCTTCAGCTTCATCCGCGGAGTCCACAGTCCATGGTGCATACAAATCGCCACGGTTTATATCATAGAAACAAACTCAACAGATCCCCTCCAAAAAAACTGCTGGTACATGTAATAAGTACGACCTTCTTCTTCCCAAACCCTGTTTCTGGGCAAAGGCCTCTGGCCAGAATTAAAAAGAAGCTTGCCCATTTCTCCTCCACCCATGTAGTATTTGTAACCAACCCTACGATGGTGTAATCAGGCCGGGCAGTGTAAAATTTGTTAAAAGTTAGGGTTAAATTGCAGTAAGTCATTGCAACACTTTATTTTGATTTTTTTCAATTTATAGTTTCCCCCATAAATTACATACTACAACAATACTAGAACCAAGATATTGCTATTTTTCTCAGTTAAGCCAATGGGTAGATAGTGCATTTTCCTGTGGAGGCTGTGAAAGCAAATTTCAGAACAATTGTTTTAATATACTAATATGTGTACACACGTAAGAATTGGCCAATCAGCATCAACGGTGTTTAAAATTTATTAATTTCAATAACTGAATTTGCATAAAATTAACACTTGTATGGTAAATGAATGCATAAGTTGATGGGTGGTTATTTCACTTATTTGCACTTATGTCTCCAGCACATCAAAGATCAAAATTAGGCAATAAATGTGTCAATCACGAGAGAACATATCTAATGATGCCTAAGTCACATGGGGTATCTAATAGATAATAGTGTCCGCCCAAAGCTATGTTAAGCCATTCTGAGCAAGTGCCAAACGGAGGCATTAAAAGAAATATGTTTGTTTGGCGTCACGGAGAAAAAATATCAGGGTCGGTCGGTCGGACAATCCCTCTTTACCCCACAATTTTTTTTTTAGAGCGTCGCACTGGTTTTGTAATTGAAATGACGACAAGAGGCTACGATTTAAACCGTTTTGCATGACCAGAGCCAAGAGCTTTTTCTTGGTAACTGTGTGTAGTTGCTTTTGGGGCTTGGTGGGGTTAGGTGTTTCGGTCTGGGATTGGGGGAAAAAAAATTTAATAAATTGTGGATGAAAATATGGGTCGGTCAGCAAATATTTTTTTTATTTTAATGGCATTGCATAAAAAACTTTTGGGTCAGCAGGTTTTTTATAGGTCGGCGGGTTAAGACAAACAAACAATTGTTTTATCCGATTATCAGGTACCCCTAGGCCGAAGAATAACTGCCTTATAAGCCATTATTTTCTTGTATAGATGTCCAGTTAAATTGCTCTACTACATACTGTGTGTCCAGTGCAGTGGTGTTCATATTAGACTGTTTTCACTACGCTCTCCGGATTAAATTGCAAAACTCATCTCTCCATAGAAACATGGGTATATTTTTACCCACCAATCAATCCAGATAAGGACATTGAACAGAGTAGACTGTGTTATAGACCATTCTATTTAATTCAATAAATCTTTTCTCTGGACATATATATATATTTGTACACCGAGATATACATCAAAATGAATAAACTAATAAATGAATTTAAAGCTGTTTTGAAGCCAGACTGTCCTATAAATAACGTGTCTCCTTACCAATAAAGTGTGGATAGAATTTTTGATTTTCATTTACTTCACCGAAACGTACACAATTATCTTAGATTAGATGTCAGTAAATGGTGGATGGCATCCACTGCACACCTAATGGCATTATGCAGTGTTGCAGGAAACATGTTGGGGGCACTTGCCACAAAATCCAGTCCAGAGCCGGTTTCAGAGGACCTAAAAAATTTGTAATCGGGTGTACCATGAGGCCGCTAGGAAAAAATACTAGAACAGACTGCGTTAGCCTCTATAGTCCTGTCTAATTGGAACATTTTTAGGCTTGCGGGTAAGTATCGACTCCGATCTCGTACACTGTTGTGTTGTGTGTGTTGTTTTACGCCCGACCCGCGTTATGCCATGATAATCATAACGCGAATCTCTGTAAGCAGACGTCTGTATAGCTAGCTCGTTGTATAGCACTCCTCCAAGAAAGCGGAGGGCCCGGGTTCGAGTCCTGCCGTACAGGCGCATACGTCCGGAGAATTTTTTCTCAGATGTGTGGTCCTGGGGCATGGTTATGTTATCATTTGTTTCTATTAAGCGATGCGTTGGTTTTCTGTTTCTTCTTTCCTCGTATTAAGTTTTTATACAGATAAGGTTATTATCAGCTATAATGAAGTGAGACAGCTTATTCTCGGTCCTCACGATTCTCACATCCACTCCCGTGCTCACTCTAGGGGAAGGTTCCTAGCCAGTTATATAAATGAGACATCTTCTTTCTCAGTCCATCACATTTCCCATGCCACTTCTTGCACTCAGAAGGTTACTAAACAGTTGTATAAGCAAAATCTATACGGAAGGTTATTATCCACTATCTGAAGTGAGAGAGCTTAATTGTCAGTCCCTCACTATTCCTCACTCACTCCCTGTCTCACTCACGGAAAGTTTACCTATCAGCAGTATAAGTGACAGTTCTTCCCTGGTTCTTCTCTTCCTTCTTCTCGCTCCTCGTTCTCTTTCTTACTTTCGCATTCCGCCTCTTGGAGGCTAGCCTGGCCCCTCACCCTTTATCTGCGACTCCCTCTTTCCTCCTTGCACTCACTCAAGGAAGGTTACTAGCAGCAGTATAAAGCGAGACAAGCTTATTTCTTATTTCTCAGTCCCTCATGATTCCCACTCTCCTGCTCCTTGGCACTCACTCAAGGAAGGTTACTAGCAGGTTGTAAAAAGCGAGTCACTTATTTCTGCAGTTCTGTTGAGTACCCACTCTCTCCTTAACCTCACTCAAGGCGGTTACTAGCAGGCAGTATAAGCGAGACAGCTTATTTCTCATCCCTCATGATTTTCCCACCCCCGCGCCTCCGTTGGGGTGGGGGGGGGGCCTCGCGGACGGTGGCAGGAAGGTTACTAGCAAGTTGTAAAGACGGACAGCTTATTTCTCAGTTCCTTGTGATTCCTACTCTCATCCTTACTACTCCCTCAAGGAAGGCTACTAACTTATACATGCCAGGTGTTTCAAGCCAGACCGGTTATTTCTCACTTTCTTGTTTTTCCTCCCACTCACAATAAAGAATATACACGCTTTTACAAAGCACCTTTTCATCACGATCACAGTGGTGTTGTCTATTATTATTACAAACTGCCTCAGAAATCATCACATTATTTTGCTTAATCTAGGTGCTGCGACCAAGCCACACTCCTCAAATATACCAGGAATGTTACTAACTAACAGTGGCCTCACCAGGGGGAAACTGAGGGGGGAGATTCCCCATAAAAGAGGTCCCCCCCCCTCTGGTTACAACACGGGTTACTAAATACTAATATATACAAAGAGAGACTGCTTATTTCATGTCAATCACATCCTCCCACTACTCCTTGCCCGCAACTCAGGGAAGGCTTGTTAGGTTAATATAAGGTAGGCTACAACCTTGATAGCTAGGTTGAACCGTTGGTTCATGCCGTTTTGTAACTGTAATTCATTTTAATTTGAACAAAAGAAATCAGTTCCAACCAGTAGAACTGTACAGAAGTACAAGCACCTGACGAGTTTTAACTTAGGTGACAGACACCAAAGTGAGACAGCTATAAAAAACCTTTTTACCTAGGTTGACTATTTTCCTACCTGCCTTCTCCTCTGAGTCAAAAGTCCCATGGGGCATAACAAATACTGCACGGTTTATATCATAGAAACAAGGGATCACATTTTCTTGCTGGTGTGGTACATGTAATAAGTACAGACCTTCTTCTTCCAAACCCGGGTTCTGGGCAAAAGGCCTCTGGAAAATAAAAAGAATAGCTGCCCATTTCCCTCAACACCATGTAGTATTGTATACAACATACGATGGTTGTCAAGCAGGGCGGGCATGAGTCCCTTTCCATTAGAGGCCTTTTCCCTACTTATCCCTAATTCTCCAATATTACAACAATAATGCAAGAGCTAAAGAATCCCAAGTAGGAAAGTTCGCCTCAATCTTTCACAATTGACCATTACACTGAGCATTCCAACTGCAGCTACCATAAACTGTCTATAATTGAAATAAGTATATTTTGTCAGTGTCCACCAGCTCTCCAGTCTCTCAGCCAGTGTTAAACAAACATTTGCACTGCAAATTTACCCACCATACAGTGCTCTTAAATAACCATTTCAATTCCACCCATCTGTTATTGTTACATCAACATTTGTTCATCAAATACTTCATCAGGGTAAGCTGTTATTTCCCCACGTGTAGGAAAAATTAATAATCATTAACACACATTATACAACCCTTACATATAGTGGTTCCAATTGGCAAAACCTTTCCAATTGAAGGGTCCCTCAACACACTGTTTTCCGCTCAGCTGTTCCAGTGAATGCAGCAGTCCCATTTCTATTTTCTAATTCTTTGAATTGGGTTTTAGCATTTATAGCAGTTTGATTTGAGATGCACGGGTAAGGCAAATGACCGAGGGTGTTTTGAAACCAAATCCCATAATGCATTGCAATGGGCAAAAACGAATGTCGGTACTTAGGGAAAAAGTGTTCTAAAAGTTTACGAACTAGATAATTTAATGATCATCACAAAATGACCAAAGTACTATAAAACACTTTTTTGGCTAACAGATTTGTAAAACATCACAGTTTTTAATGTCTTAAGAATACGCTTTTGTGGACTCGTGATCTTATTGAGGCAAAATTCCTCTAAACTGGTGTGCCTTGTTGGATTGGACTCAATACACCATCTGGACAACAGACATAAAGCTCTCTGAAGTATAATATTAAATTTGGATGACAACAAATTCATGTCATATGCATACAGGATGGATGATGCGGCGCCCCACTGATTTTGTTTTGTATAGGTTCTTCGCCTTCATTGTGAATTTAATTTTTAACTTTCGTTCAATGGATATACTTGCTCCTTAAGCCCTCCCCACTGATTCCTGGGTTTTACAAAGTCAACCACATGATGTGAATTTTTTCAATTTTTGATGCAATGACAACAGAGCAGAATACAAAATTTTACTTGTCAATTGATTGCTGTGTCTGCTCTCTTTTTCCCCCAACAAATAAGCAAAAATAATTTGTCGAGAATTAAAAGATTTAAAGAGGCAATATTTCCATGATAAACTACGGCCACCCTTTTGTAATCCTTCATTGTCTTGACTCAAGATTGCACAATGTTATCACATACTCCCACAAATCAGCATAACATTTCTTTTTTTTTTCACAAAACTTTAACACACAAGTCGCCAGATTTAATTAACTCAGGTCAGGCCAAAAGAATGCAACAATAAGATTTCAAGTCATCCAAATTTTCTGTGATCTGTTAGTCGATTTTCATCTAGTCTAATTGGACACTCCATAATCAGCGTTGTTTACTGTCCGATTTAAAAACTTGAATACTATTATTTGTTAATTACAAGGAGTACCAATGCATTAAAATCCCCAACCAAAATTTACTAAATACCTTGCAAACTCCAATGCATCTCACTGCTGTGCCTCTTAAATGATAAACAATAGTGTGAGGGGCAAAAACATTTGGGGCATTTTTGTCTATAACATCAAAATAATCAATTCCACTTCCAGGCCTTAAATACATGAACGTCATGATAAAATTTGGTTTGGTTAGGGATGTGCCTTCCGAAAGTCGGACCCATATCTATACAAATTTTGCACGCCCCAAAAGGAACCATAGCTATCCCAGAGATGCAAATTTTTGGGGCCAATTTTTGTCCTCAAACTTTTGTCATTTTATGGAAATTTGGAAAATTTTTTGGCTCAGTCGAATCACTACACATACTATCAACCGACATGTTAGCAGTTTACAGCAGTAGTCGTTTCAACCAGCTACAAATGCGATATGTCATGTTAGCATTTAGCACGTATCATTTCAGTTAGAACAGGCCCATGCTAGCTTACCCGACAGGTAGAGTTACAGCAGTGTCGTTAGAACCAGCTACACCCTGCACCGTACCCCGACAGGTTAGCAGCTTCCAGCGTAGTCGTTACAACCTGCTACACATGCTACCCAACAGGTTAGCAGTTACAGTAGTATTCAGACAGGTACACAGTACCCACAGTTAAGCAGTAGTAGTAGTCAGTTAGAACCAGCTACACATGCTACCCGACAGGTTAGCAGTTACAGTAGTAGCAGTCACAACCAGATACACTATGCTACTACCAGATAGGTTAGCAGCTAGAGTAGTATTCAGTTAGAAACCAGTCACTGCTATGTACCCAGAAGTAGCAGTTACAGTAGTAGTCAGTTAGAACCAGCTACACATGCTACCCGGCGGGTAGCAGTACAGTAAAGAGTCAGTAGAAACAGCTACACATGTACCGACAGGTTAGCAGTTACAGTAGTAGTCAGTTAAGAACCAGCTACACATTTGTACATGGCAGGATAGCAGTTACTAGTAGTAGTCAGTTAGAACCAGCTACACATGCTACCCGGCAGTTAGCCGCTACAGTAGTAAACATGCTACCTGAACATAGAGTACAGTAGTAGTAGTAGTAAACCAAAGTTTTAAATCCGGTTTGTCCCACGCAAACCGGGGGTGGCCGGATTCACTCACATTCGTAGCAATCGCCCTTACTCACTCCTTCACTTTGCCCGACCGATTCAATGCATCCCCCATCTTCAACCCAATCCTCATTACTCTCCTCCTCAACTTGCTTCCTCCATGTCCTCTTTGTCGGCCCCCTCTTCTCAAACCACCCACTCAAACTCAAAAGCCCTTTTTAAAACACTTCCTCATCCTTCCTCAGCACGTGCCATACAATCTTACACCATTTGCCTTCGCAGTCGGTTCACCGCTTCTTCCAAAAACCCAACATCTGCTCAAATCCTCAGTCTCTCCTATCATCAATTTCACACACATATTGCTTCACCATTGATCTCTCTGCCCTTCTCAAAATGCCCATCTCATTTTCACTCAGGCACCAGGTCCACTCCATACAGCATCATCTTGATCTCACACAACCGCCTTCCACCATCCCTTCTTTCATCTTCAAAGGAATCTCCCAGAGTAAGTAGTAACAACTCTCCACATTCTCTAAACTTCACCCACCCATACCTACCTGGCTGTCACAGCCGCACCTCAAATTCCACCACCCCGCAGTAATCCTGTAACTACGTATGTGAACTCCTGTGTTTCCACCTCGTCACACAACTTTTCTACCTCCCCACTCCCTCAACTTCCTTCTTGCATCTTCCACAATCAAGTCTCTTGCCAAACTTGGGGTCACGCTTTCTTCATCTCTTTGGGCATCTCCCATGAATCCAGTTCCCACATTTTTACACAACTGAATTTGCCCATCACCCTCTTCCACATATTCCACATTACTCACTAACACCGCCCCCCTCCTCCCACTTACCATCACGTTAGTCTTCAAGGTTTACCTTCAAGGGCCCTTACTCTCAAATGCCCTTTTCCATTTCCAAAACTGCTCCCTCAAACCCTCCATTGTCTCACACATTAAAACTAAATCATCAGCATACATGAACATCTCACTCATAAACCTTCTTTTGCACTCCGTAACCA
>JAMKCH010024386.1:0-27487 GCA_023653785.1 Ophioderma brevispina
CAAGACAAATATGCAGGAAAACAAACAAACAACGAGATGTAAGCTTTACATTTATCAGTATCAAAATCATTTTTCTTTGCATACTGCTCTTTTATGAAAGAAAGGTAATGTTTGAAATGCCTGTTTCAAATCAAAATAAGCTTAATTGTTTTGTCATCCAAGGTGAGACTCAATATTAAATGTTTCCTCCATCTGCACTGATGACATCATTGTAGTGTTTACACATGCTGTTTAGCACAATTTGTTGATGTTCTGTTGATGAATTTGGTTTCATGCTCGCTGGATAATTCCACCACGTTGAGCCAGTGTAGCGTTCTCCTTTGTGTCGATCTGCTTTACATTTCGACTGGTGTTGCTTACACAAATTTCATCTCGTTATTTGTTTGTTTGTCTGCATATTTGTCTTGCTTGATTATTTGTTTGCCTATGCGTTCATGTTTTAAGCTGTTTTACTTCAGACCGAAATGAATATAAAGAAAGGAAATGAAATCATTTAGACCTATGAATACGGTAAAGTGTGACACCTTTTCTTTTTGGAAAAGGAGAGCGTTTATTGATGCCAAAAGTGTTCTTTGAAAGCAACTTTTGTGGCATAGCCAAGTGTTTCCTCTCTTTAAAACATTTTAAAATTTTCTAAACACCCAGTTCTAAGTGAAGTTATGCAACAAAATATCCTCCAATTTTAAGGGGGGTGTATTTTGGGAACCTCTTATAAGGAAGGGAAGGGGTGAATGAATTGAAGTTAAAGAAGATTGCATATCTTGGGTGGGAATAGAGCCAGTTCCATGACCAGGCATAACAAGCCACGAGGCTGTCGCTGTCCATTTCACATACATGTATCATCTCACAAAACAAAAAAGGAAATATATATATGCATGTTTGTTAAGAGGTAGCATCAAATTCAACCACCGTTTGCTTGACTGTATCATAAATTACAGCGTCCTATGTGATGTAGTGTCCTACCTATTGGGTTCTCCATTGTAGACTGCTCGCATCATTATTTCAGCAATATACCCTATAGCCTCGTCTACAAGGTCACAGTTTATTCCGTACACGTTGTCATGGTTGATAGGACACTCTCTCGTAGGGGCCTCTCAGTTCTCCTACACTAGTCCCGCTCGGTTTGTCCAGGTTGGAACCATATTCTATTGCTCTAAACAATGAAACAATGTTTAACATTTTTTTACAATGTTTGTAATCTAATTCAAAATGTGTGCGGTATTTGGCCGGCATGCTGTAGTGGTAGGTAAATCAACGTCTTTTACTCCAACAAGTGCACAATCATTGAAGACAAAAACAAAATGTTCTCTGATTTGCTCTTGAATGAAAAAAGAAAATTTAATGTCTTGAAAATTTCACCAACAAGTATAAAATAGCCAAGAAAATTTACAGTACCTTCAACGTCGGGAAAACTTGAAATAATGTGCCATATGAAATGCGACATAATTGCTTTAACGTAGAGACCATTAAACTACCTCCGTAAAATCTTTGCACTTTCATTATAAGCGCATCTAGAAGTTCATCTTTCTTCGGGATATCTTTTTAAGTCCACAGGGTATTACCTACAAATGACCGGCCATTTCATTGATTCAATAATAGCAGAAACACGTGTCTGGACAGAACGGGGAAATCAATCAAATGAAAATTTGTCGTCGGGGAGGCTATTTCGCAAATTAGCCAATGATTCCTTTTGAAGCTCAAATAGAACTCAACATAAAGAAGCAAACCAGTACAAACTTCAACAATACCATGAACAATTAGACTATAACTTAAAATGTGTCTACACTTGAAAACAGAAAGGTAAATTCTGAGGTTCCATTATGGGCAATGCGGATCCAGGATTTGAAAATGTCAAAATTACCGGGGGGCTGAAAAGGCTGTAATAACTGGTCCACAATAGATCAAAATTGGGCTGTTTTTGCAAGAATTTTCAGAATTACCCGGGAGCGCCCGCCCCCCCATCCGCCCCCTCCCTGGAACCGCGCCTGAATGGGTTATTTCTTCATTAATTTCTGCCACGAAATATAATCATCTAGAGTGGAATGGCGTTGTAGGTTCATTCGGTATAGGCTTAACTGATTTCTTCTTTCATCCAAGTCTTCACCAAGGAATACACCCTTTATGGCCACACATATAAGTTTCTTTAAACTTCGAACTGCGATATTGCAGGGTAGAACCTAGACCAGTTAACACATTTTTTGTAAACATGTAGGGCCCTGGTATCTGAAATAGGTCGGCCTGACTGTACACACTGGCAATTGTATCGATTAGAGTTTTAATACTAATGGGGCCATAACGATTCGCGGGAATGAGATTCGCAGGCAAAAGAAGTGTCGTAGGATGTTAACTGGTCTAGATACCTTGTAATATGACCTTGTAAAAGAGTCTGCACGAAATTGTTTGATGTTTCTAGGCAACATTGACCTGCTGATTCCCAATCTTGATATCAGTTTTTACCTTACAGCTTGATCATTTTTGAGATACGGAAGGGGTAAATTAACAGGGGTCGAATTGGTAAACGTTTCAGACGGATTAAGGTGTAGCACGGTTTTCTCTTTCTAAGATTAAAAAGTATAGCTTTCCATATCTAGGCAGTTTTAAAACACAGTAGGTTTAATTAAATGTTTACCCATATGACCTTGAACATTTTTTTTTGCCTGTCCGTGGCAAACACAAACGGTTGTAGACATAGGGGCTATACCTTGTTTTAATCTCTTTAGAACCAAATGAAGATATCTATACACCTGGTAACCCCCGTTTGAAACATTTACCAAATTTTCCCCCCTGTTAATTTACCCCTTCCACATATCAAATACTCAGAATTACAAATTGCATCATATTGTTTTGGAATCAACAGGTCAGTGTGCCCAGAAAAACCATCAAACATTTTTTTTTTCAAAGGTTCCTACAAATACTTCAAAGGTCTATGATTCTATTGCTCTAAAATGCCCAAACCAAGTGCAATGCCGCCCTTAAAGGACTTTCCCGAAATAAAAGCTTAAATTAAACCATTTTGAATGGACCTGTAAAGTATAGATTGACCAAAGAATCAAGAAATCAATTTGCAACTCGATATCATAAAATTTATATTTCCATACATATTCTGTGATAATAAATGGTTTATAAGTATTTCAATTTCAAAGACCCACTACTCGTCCCCAAATAAACCGTGGACCACGATACCAAAATTAATTTTAGATTTCTATTTTTTTTTTTTTTTTTCATTTTTGCAAAGGCCGTACGTGAAAGATTTATACGCGGCCGGTATGGGGGTTCACGTGACTTGATTAATTTGGTCACCTTATTTAATTTCTTCCAATTTGATAAATTTCGTATTTTCATCTAAAGAAAGTTCTCATAGTTTGAAGACATCCGCCTACATTTAAACATTCTAAAGCTCCAGGTACCCACTTAGAAGTGTTTTGGACATTCCAGACAATGTCATGACAACTAGCTTAATTCTATGTGGCTTACCAGCAGATAACACACAATTCACGCGTTAACATATGTACTTGCCTTTGTAGGACAAAACACACGGAATAGTAAAAGTAAGTCTGTCTCCTCAGCGAAAAAGAAGAACGAGTCTGCTCCACGGAAGCAATTTGGATTAGCAATATTTGGGGATACCGATCGCACGGTTTTTAAAACCCTAGCCTTTCTTAAGTATTAATCGTCTACCTACCCTGTATTATACAAGTTTATAGTGTGTTCGAGATGATGCTGCAGAGCAAAGAAGATGAGTTGGAACAGAAGGTCTGGTCGACCCCAAATACCTGAGATAAGCTATACTGATCTCATTCGTATACCGTTATCCCAAGTACTCGAAGAGTTGCCTTTGAAGAGATGTGTGTGACCGCTCCAATTGTCTGCGTGCTGCTGAAGATGCTTAAACTAGAACCCTGGTCGTTACTTCTAGCTATAACGCTGCATTAGTTAATAACTTCACGTCATGCGGTGGGCTTCAAGATGTCCCTCCTCACGGACTTGAGAATAATTTATTCGCACAGCAGGAAGTAGTTTTTTAAAGATTTGTTGAAGTACTGCTTCATTTCTGCATCTTGCTTCGACCTGCAAGTAGAATTGCAAATTGTTTTATACCAGGAAAACTAAAGAAAAACTGGCGAAAAAGTCCTTAATCGACCTTTTTTTTTTCTAAAATAATTTTCTAGAAGATATTTTGCAGATCGTAGTAAGAGAAACACTAATATGTCAAAACATTTAGTCATCAATTTCTTAACTTTTCCTGTGATTTTTCTGTTAAAAAACACCACTGACAGTTAAACATACTTGTATAAGTATCGATTACTTGATGTATCTCTGAAAGAAGGTCCGCATGGACCCCCTATGCACTTATGTGAAGATTCCAGTATTCGCGTTTGGTCTTCGGCAGGGGCTGCCAGTCCTTGAGATTTAGGTATTACATCCTGCAACACTGTCCTCGGACGATGTATCGACCGTTACAAAAAGTCGAGTAATGTAATTGAATGTGTTAAAACAAGGTTACGATAGATTAAAGAATCATAAGATACAAAATATCTCAAAAGTCCCCATTGGGTAAAGAAAATCCCCCTGGCAAACTGTTTTATAAAATATTTCAAGGAATGTGATAGGTTGTTTGGTCAAATGAAACACATTGAAAAGAAATGTGAGCTTTTGATGACTTAAATATTTTACATTGTATTGATATGTGTTTATGTCAGAGTAACTAGAGTACTAGACCAGGAGTAATTCTTTCCTTGTACGGTCATCGAATTTGCATGCAGGGCATTGCATTTGACTTTGCACAAGAGACTGCACAAACTGGTTCTGATTGTTCTAGGTAATATTAACCTGCTGAGTCCAACGCTATACTAGGAAAAATTGCTTTTAACGCAATGGGCTTAACTACAATGCGTTTAAGGTCATCCGTGGGGGTAAAGTTGTTATAAATGGAAACATATTCTTCTCACATCAACAGGAGCTCAAATATTTTCATGCTGTTGATTGGTAGTACGCGGGGTATGTACTATGTTTGAAATTCGATAGGGATGAGAATACTATAAGCCCACAGGAGTTATGGGGCATCCGACTTATGCCGATTCTCAAACCTTTGAAATGATTAAACATAATAGTAAATATATTCCCATAAAACAATTTGAAAACCAATTCGAACAAATTAGATTACTAGAAAGATTTAACCACTGAGAACAGTTTGGCCTTGTCGTACAAATACAGAAGGGTGTAAATAGACAAACTTTATTTTTTAACTCGGTAGGATCAGAGGAACTCACCTTTCAATCCCTTATGAACATTTAGAATTTTACCTCTTAATTGCACCCGTTTCTACTACAAAAATGCTCAAGGGATGCAAAAGTGCATCATCAAGATTTGTAAGCCGTGGGGTTAGTATTGCCTAAAACCATCAAAACATTTTGGCAGAGTCTACTCTTTTGACCAAGGTATAAGGGCTTACCGCTGGGATCATTTAGGATTATGGATGTATATGCCTATGCATGCGGACGAAACATGGTTTTCCCTGGAGATTGCATCAAAGTACAATATTTCTTCTGAAGGGTACTTCGTATATCCAATAGATCGAAATATGATGACCATAAGATATCCTTTTTAATACCTTTATACTATTTTAAATCCGGCTGGGATAAAAATGGATTGAAGTACACCGTAATTAAAGTTCAGTCCATAATCACGAAACTTTCTACAGGAGTAAATATTACCACCAAAATATAAAATGGGGTGATGCCATCTTCAAGAATTTAAATTTTTTATAGTTTGTTTCGTAATATCAAACGTTGACACCATGATTGATATCGATTCTGCAAACATTGGAGGTAGAAGAGTAAGTAGAGAAAAACAGACCGGTATAACTACGTAACTCGGAAATTTTGACGTTTTGCGATAAGTTTGAGTTTTTCTGCACAATGTTGGGGCGCTTGTTTTCATCTCACAAAGTCTTATATGCCACAAACTCGGCGTGCCGGTGTTTACCATTCTGAACGTATTTTTCGGCAAAACTACGTACTTTAAAGTTACGTGTCATTTTCCCTCATACAAGATCTCCTTAGGCAAAACTACGTACTCTGAGATTTTGCCATCAAGCTTTCTCTGAAGTCGTGTTTTGCTATACAAATTAATGGGACTAAGGGTAAGATCCACTGAAAGGTGTTTGTTTATTAACAACACACATCAAAAATGTATATCTATGTAATGAAACTTGTGTTCAGCCACTGAAATATAGCATGTGTATTTGGCATAACTAACTTCTTTCCCTAAACGTTTATGCAAATTTGTAAATTCAAAATGGTTTTTAAAATTAATTAACCTCACAATTTGAATAATATAGATAAAATGATATGATAACTATATTAAATGTATCCAATCCTGCTATTATTTATGTATAAGAAACATGCAAACGGATGAACTTTAAAGGCAAATAATCTCAAAAGAAAGGGCCGATTTTTGAGATACAAAGTTTTGCCATAAAGAGTCCTGTCAAATGGCTTCAAAGAACCATTGTGTTACAATACCAAAAGTGAGTAGAATATTATGACTTTGAATATTCAACTTGTTGCATTTGAAACTCCACAAAATGAAAAATGTTCTGTGTCGGTATTGTTTTTCAATACGTGAAACTGAAATTGTCTAAAAAAAACCAACTGATTATAAAGTGCTTTCCGAAGGAGCGACACGATTTACCACTTGTGGTGAGTTGTGATTACATGGAGTATGACCTTTTATTTCTTGGAAATCGTTACATCTATGGTCTCTCTCACGTATTGCATGGTCATGCACTCACATACACAGAGAAGGAAGAAGATGAAAGAACAAAAACAGAAGAGAGCACGTCATGGTCCAGTGGAAAAGCGCAGGGACTATTGTGTATCAATTAGACCCGCTAAAATCGTGAGTTCTCGTGTGCCCCTGTGAGGGCAAGATCCTTAATCGCAAATGCCCTTCGGACCCCAGCGAATTCCCTGGGTACCGCTGTATGGACTGAATATACAGCTACTTAAGTGCTGATGGCTTGTGTTGCTAACGTGTTCTTTGTAGTTTTAGACCCAGGGACCGCATCTGGGCCAGACTTTGCCTTTAAAAATTACGGTTACCCCCAATTATTTCAATTATCTTCAACTTTCACGCTTTACACCTATACCTACATAACATTACAATATAGAAGCAGGCAAAATGTAAATAAACGTGGCTAGAAAATTATACTACACGTTTGAAAAAGATAGTATTATAATACGCTGACCTTTACTATATTCTCCGTAATATTACGATTTCGTTTGTAACTTACTTGTTTTTATATGTAAGAATATGAACTATGAAAAATCGTTTTAATACCTCATGAAATGTTAAATAACGTCGTAGGTAACGTCTTAAAAAAAAATGCCAAATCTGTATTTTCCCTATCATTTCAAAAATAGTTTTAAAAACACTTAAAAACTCTTGTAGAACTCAATACTTCTTTTTGAATATCGTTTAATTTGCAAAAAAGTAGTACACAATTATAAATATTTAATTTTAGCATCGCTATCATAAAGTCCTGTAGTGTAGTGGATAAAGTTTAGTACTTGTAATCTTAAGGCCCGGTGTCGAATCTAGGGTAAGTACATGTATTAAGTTTGCTCATGTGATGATTAAGTACTTGGTGACATTAAAATGGTGTACATTACCAATAAACAAATTGTAAAACTGGTTAAATTTTTATTTCTTCACGTTTTAATTGCCTTTTTTCTCAAAATTGTTGCCTGAAATATAACTTTTTGTTACAAAAAAGCACTTGGTAACGTAATACAACGTTTGTATAATGGCATAGCTACAACGTGAAAAATTTGGCAGAGGATTGTAATAACGTGTTTAATTCTTAAATTGCTTACACAAAGTCAAAAATCAACAATAACCGTTTGAAGCTGAGATTTTACGGCTGTTATTTTCGTTTTCCCTGCAGTAGTTTCGTATTTTTTGTACGGCTCCGTTATTTTATGTTCTGCAAGTTTGTGATCCCGTCAAATCCCTGTTTTTTACAGATTTATTTTTAACAGTGTAGATTGAAGCGAATGATTGTGACGATGTCTTGAAGGCGGCGTATTAAAAGCCTGTTTACGGATTAAGCGCCATATAAAATGATTATTATCTATACTCTAAAAATAAAACTTTGAGGTTTGTTTGTTTGTCCGTTTCGGCCATCCTTTTACATAACGGATATGAATTTTGGTATGTTTGGTACCGTAGCGCTTCCGACGTACGTGTTTGTGGTCACGTTTTTCCGAGGTCTTTTGGGGGTCTAGGTCATCCAGGGGTCGTAATCAGGTAACTTGGCCATGCTTTCACGTATGGCTGTGAGTTTTTGTATGGGTGGTTGAGCTTCGCCGTACGAGGTTTGTGGTCACGTTTTAGAGTGGTCATTTTAACTCATCTAGCGGGTATACGCAGCTAGTCGGGGGCCCACCCGCAGCGCGAGCATCCCGTTGTTTATTATAATTAAGAAGAAAAAAAGGCTAACCCGCGTCACTCAGACTTTGCATCCAAAGCCCGGCAGTCCAAGCTCAGATCAAAATACAAAACGGTAAGAAAGTCCCAATTGTCATCTGGTTGTAAAGCCACTATGGCAATTTTGCTGCATTGTTGCGAACGTCCATCACTTTTCTCGAATGCATGACGGGAGATTTTCCGTTCAAAGCACAAATTGTTGAAGATTAACTTCAAATAGTTCTTGAAACATGCGGCGTATAATGTCCAAGACGCCACGTGGATTGTTTAAACAAGATCAGTTGCGCATAGCCGTGTCTTCTTGTAATTTTTATTCTTCATTCTCAGCGAAAGTTGATATAAAAGTTTCGATAAGGGCCGTACGAAGTTTAGTGGCGTTCTATAATAGATTTTACCCGCTGATTATTGTGTAGGCTCTATTCCATAAGACCTACCCTGAAGTGGTAAAAATACACTGCCGTAAATCTATTATATTAACAGCGGCGTAAAAATTGACCGCCGTTACTTGCCGGTTCCGCGCCGTTTCTTTATCGTGCGGATATTGCAGAGCTTCGACAGAACAGGACGGGACATAAACACCGGCCCATACTAATGCAGCCGGCACCTACGGCGGTCCGGTAAGTCTAATCCTGTTTCAATTAAAAAAAGGGTTGCCTTAAAATGAAACCAGGTTAAAAATCTCAGACTCGGAAAAATATCGAAAGGCCTTGTGGGAAAAATGAATGCGGTTGTGCGATTGCGTGTTCACTTTTCCGTTTTTGTCAGCACCGAAGTACCCGACAAACTGTTCAATTTTTCTCGCTAGGTTTCTATAGGTTCAGAACCAATTACGATCCATATTCAAAACAAAATATATAACGGCCCTCTGATGCAAAACCTTCCGGAAGATATGTGGATTTAGTTTCATTACACCCATTCCATATGACGGGACCGATAACGAATAATCTCTCGCGCAGACCAATTTAGATAATAATCTTTCGCAGTCTGTGAACAAAGATACACCGTGGGGAAAACTTCACCGGACCGCAGTACGCGTAACGTCACTCTAGCACGAACCAATAGACTGGCAGACAAACTCAACAGGGTTTAGCGGATTCGCAACTCTCGGTGAGGAGTGTAAATTGGAAATGCAAAAACATATTCAAAACAAAACATAGTAAACGGACCCTATGATGCCAAAAACATTCATAGCACCTCTTCGTTTTCCGGAGATTTTGAGATTTAGTTTCACTACACCACATTCTCATGACCGGATGATTACATTAGTCTTCACGCAGGTATCAGGTTAGATAATTATCTTGCGCAGTCTGTGACACGACTACACCGGGGGGAAATACCGCCGTACGGGCACCCAGGCACACCGGGTGCTACGGTCTATGACGTCAGGGACGCCATACCAGAATCTCGGCGCTCGCAACTTATAACCATCTGGGCGCGGGGATGCAGTGATAGTTTAACGGGGCTGGATAATCGGCGCGAGTTAGGTGGAGGCGAAAAGTTTAGTTATAGGTGAGTTAATGTTGAGGAACATTGGGCGAGTTAAGTTATGTGCGCCAGTGGGAGAGTTACAGTTAGACCAGTGGGCGAGTTACCGTAAGACCAGTGGCGAGTACTGTTAGACCATTGGGCGAAGTTACTGTTAGACCAATGGCGAGTTACTGTTCGACCAATGGGCGAGTTACTGCTAGACCAATGGGCGAGTTACTGTTAGACCAATGTGCGAGGTACTGTTAGACCAATGGGCGAGTTACTGTTAGACTGTACCAAATTGTATTATAAGCTGAAACGTCACTTGCTGATATAGTCTCAGGAGTAGCACTAGGGTCTATAACAATGCATGGAGGATGGGGGAGGAGTAGGATGAAGGCAACATAGGAACCCACAGCAGGGCTTGTGGGCTAATATCATGGGCAAGTCCCAAGAAACAAAAGCGGCACAAGAACCTCATACCTCAAGAACCCCGGGGTGGGGTTTTGAGTTATGAAGCTTCATGAGGAGGAATAAGAATTAAAAAAAGACAGATTTTTGTTTTTCTTTTGATGTCTGGCGGGGGATGCAAGTGTAGAAAAAAAGTCTAAATGGAGGGGGTAAATACCCCTTTTATAACCCCCTCCCTAAGTGTTGTTTGATTAAAAAGGTGATTTCTTGGGGGCAGGGCAAATATCTTGCAACTGATGGGCTACAGAAACCATGTTTGAAATCATTTTCAATGGCACTCGGGGTCATAATTAACACCCTTCATTTATTATTAAATTAAAAAAAACTACACTGGTCATCATGAATGGGTGGGTATTCAATAAGGGCCTTTACAGTTTCACCCCTTCTACATGACGTGACGGTCATTGCAAAGCTCATCAATTAGTCCTGTTATTTATGAGTGTATGATTACAGATCGTGATAATTACATGTTTTGATTCAAAGGAGGAATTCGAATGTTGATCCCCAACTAGCCATGTTTATCATCCAAGATTGAGGAATTTTGATGAGCCTCCTCAATCTGATGAATGAAGGCCACAAGACCCTAGTACCCACGCCCTATCCTTGAAAAAAGGAGCACTGCTGAAAACCCTCGAGTATCATGAATCAACCGTCTACCCATTTACATTTCTGGTACATACTTCTCAGGGGGGGTCGGTTGCAAGCTGTTGGCAGTTTAATGCTTCAACCATCTGTGGGAACTTGCATGGTGACCACTGTCCATCCGTACATAGACCCTCAAAGGGTGTAATGAGCATACCAAATCATTCGGTTGGTGTGATTGGTTATATATATAATCGGCGTTAATGTATTCGGCGCGGCCCGGAAGCAGCCATACAAATGCGGATTCTCAGGATTATGTGGTAGGCCGTTGCGTCTAAAAAGCCATTTTTTTAGGGCAGTGCTTGAACACACCAACAAATCACGCCATTTCTGGTCCAAACTGGTAAATAATGATTTTTAACAAAATGGACACTTTGAAAGTTTTCCTGAAGGTCGGGGGGGGGGGGAAGCCAAGTACAACACATTGTTTGAGAGACAGCGAGAGCGAATATATAAGCCTAACACATTGAATCTAGTATTATGGTATCTTAATACAACTTTGCGTTGGCGAATGTGAATCCGGACCTTAGTCCGACTGTTTCGCATCCATGCCCTATATAGAAGTGCAAATTGAATGTATTAAAATAATTTTTTCCAATTTTGTTTTCCACTACCCGTTTGTCCTAAAAATGAATCACTAGAATAAGCAAATTATTAAACAATAACTACATCTACACAGAAACCAAGTAATTTTTAATCAAACTCGCCAATTGGGTCCACCATACGCGCCCATTGCTCCAACAACAGTAACCCGCCGATTGGCCTAACAGTACTCGCCCATTGGCCACAGTATCTCTCGCCCAGTGGCCGAACAGTCCCTCGCACCACTTGTCAACATCACGCGCATAATGGCCTAACATAACTCGCCCACTGGTCTAACAGTAACTCGCCCATAACTCGCCCACTGGTCATGGTCTAACAGTAACTCGCCCATTGGGCTAACAGTAACTCGCCCAAAACTCGCCGCCCCATAACTCGCCTCGCTCGACTAACCATTCCATTTTAATCAAATACTGACTTCCATCAACGTGTCTGAAAGATGGGTGGCCCCACTTTGGGCGGGAATCAACTGCCAATTCCCTATTTGTTTATTCCCGGGTACAAACTTACATAAACCGCTAGAAAAGACGTTGAGTTTTTAAGTACCCAAGACATTTGCTGTATTTACATCATGTATATCATGTATATCCGGGGCTTTGCATGGTCCTCCTTTCTTCGTAAAGGCAGCTCCATTTTTAATGTAAAATAGGTAACGTAAATATTAGCTTAGATTCTAACCTTTAGTCTGCGATTTCCGCTTTCTCTTAAAGTCATCCGATAGCTCCAGGCTTAAACCATAATTTTTTTTTCTCCAAATGTCACCTGTAAGTGCATTGAGAAATGAAAGCTTTCCATGTATTATATACAATATATCAATTACTCAAAGTGAATTTGAACTTATCAAGTGTGGATCAAAACAATAATTATGCCTGTTTTAATGGCAATGTTTTAATAATGGAAATGATTTTTAGAACATTAAATAAGCTTTTATGCTCATACAATATAATTACATCAAATTGGAATTTGAAACTTATAAGTGTGTGATCACAATAATCATGGCCTGTCTTATTGGAAATGATTGGCATCATAGATAAAGGAAATTTATTTTTGCATCTTATGAAGTATGGGGAATGTGGCTTGCATCTCTATCGAAACCTTCCGATCCCACCAAACTCGTTGATAATACCTAAAATCTTTCACTGTGTGACAATATAACTACCATGGCCATGCCTCCCAGATTAAAGGTGAATCTGAAGTGTCTTTTTCTCCCCGCACTACTGGATGATTGTTGAATATCTTAGCTCCATGTTTGCTGTTCAGAAGTTTTATCCATTGATCATGATCTTCAGAGAAAGAAATTGAGGTGACCTTGCATTAAAGTGGATAACTATGGTCCTTCTCTTTCCATTGATACCAAAAATCCCAACATAACCTAGTAATGGCGCCACAATGACTTCATCAAGTCCGCGATCGGCAAAATGACATTTTCACAAAAAATAGGCGAAATCCATTTTGCGGGGGGGGGGGGGGTAAGTAAATACGAGGGGTTTAAAATGTGGTTTGCAGAAAATTTTCTAAAAACGTTTTCTGCAAATATTAATCATAACTTTAAAACCATTAACCAACACATTTAAAAGATATTTTAGTTAAGATGATTTCATATGTTGCCATATCTTTCCTGAGAACTCGACTACAGTCTTTAGAATCAACGGTAAAATGTTTGAAAATGTGTTGTTTCGCTGTGGAGGGTCTTCTGAAGGGTAATTTAGTAGACTTTAACTGTCAGCAGTTCAATAGTTCAACATAAAAACAATTACTAAGTTAAAAATTAATGGAAAACGTACGTTTCCAAATTATACTCTTAAGGTCCCATGACATGTTTTAGCATGGAGGAGTAATTGCTAGCCCTATGGTAACGCATATGAGACTCGTCAGGGTGATGTTTTTCACGCATAGAAGGCCTTTTTGCTATCATAAATCCTTATATACAAAAGTAATATACATACGCAAATACAATGTACCTCTGGTAAAAATAAGGTATGTTGATGAAATTTCACGATGGTCGGAAACCGCTTAGGCCGGTGTTTGTCACGAATTTGCCTTCCCTTGTTTTGGTAAACATGGTAAAAAAAAGGTTGCCGGATAATTATTGTTTTCTCTATTATATATTCAGAACTGGTTAAAGTCCACTTAGACTGCCTGTGAATCTAAGTGCATTTTTGCACATGTAGACATATACAAAAATGCTTCAGAACAGTGACCCCAGTGAAAAGGGCATGGTTTAGTGTATAAATTCATACAGAACTAGAACACAGGCCTGGATTTACTTTATTCGAAGCCTTAGGTCAAACTGCAATTTAGGCTTTCCCCACAAGGTCCCCTGCTTCAAACTGGCGATAATGCAAAACGGTCACTCTCTCCTGATTAATTTAATTATTTGAAAGTACTATGTTGCTCCTTCCTCCTTTAGAAAAAATATTTTGTCTGGAAAAATTCTTTACTTATTGGTGGGGTTAAGTTCAGGTAGTTCCTCTTTATTGTGTTTTAATTCTCATTGCCCAATCGAATTTCACGTCCCGCGGATCTCGGTCCCTGGGCCATCTGGCTAAAATGTTAAATCGAAGACGGCTGACGATTATATCCAACTGAAAATACCGTCCTCGAACGTTCGCTAAGTGATCCCAAAAGTCCTACTCTGTGTTAATGGATATACTAATCCATTACGGGTTGGTAATTATAGTTGTTCTTACACCTTGGAAAGTGTAACGAGGAACCTCATTTCACAATTCCTAATTTGCCAATACGAATTTACCATTTCAAATACATAGATGTTTGTAACATTTTAAAAATATAATAATAAACAATATTTATTTAAAAAAAAAGGTAAGTGACGAACGTAATTGAAACATAAGTTTTTCCTCGGATACTAACAATGATGGTGAATAATGTATCAAACTGTCACGTATACTGTGCCTGAAGGATATTACAAAATCAATATGCGAATGAGCGTATCACCAGCCAAATTACAGAGAAATTTCAGCAGCCTATTATGTACTAATGGTTTGCGGCGTCGACTTTTCAACGACCTAGATATGAACTTTGATTAGGTCCAAATGTACGTATTTTCGCGCGTTCAACTTCGTTTTTACGGGGTTCATAACTATGAGTGCAAAATAGTTTTACAAGCCGTTACTAGTCCGTGACCAGTCAGCTGAGACAACTGCTGTTTTGACAGTACTTTAATCAAATTAGTACCGTTTTTATGTGCGTTGTTATTGTAAGGCAACCAGAAAATTTCAGTCATTCATTGGTTGTTTTGTAACGTCATATCGGGGGTCATATCCCTTCAAAAAATGCCGGAAGTCAGGTCACTGGTGAAATTCTTCTGCCAAGTTTTGAGCTGCTCTAACGTTCAGTTTAACCCAGACAATCCCGAAGATGAGACCTCCTGTATTGTAAGACGCATATGTACAACTTACCACTAAAACAGCTTTTCAAAGGTTTCAATTGTCACCAAATTGACTGTCTTTTCGACACGTTGGATCATTTGGTCTTACAGTCCCCATTTGCAAAATCGCGGCGTCGCCATCAAACAGCTATACTCCAATATTCACACGCAAAGCACGGCTCTTAACTGTGAAAAAAATAACTCACAAAATAAACCGAAGTATTCAAAGTAGCAATTCCGAGTCACTACACTTGCCAACAAGCCAGTAAGATGTAATAACTACCACACCCCGCAGAACCACAATCAATGACATTTTAACCCCTTGAGGTGTTGGCCCAGTATTACTCAAGCTAAAAACTTGAAGGCTATTACAAATGTATGCGACGTAACCCGGATCCGGCATCCGGCGGCCGATAATATCACAAAGGAAGAAGAAGGTCCAGGGGGGCGATTAAGGGGCAGAGCCTCGGTATTTTTTTTTTTGCAATTTGAGCCTATTTCGATGCTAGCTCCTTCTTGTCTTCAATTTTATACCCTGCGAGTGCGCGTGCTCCCTCCGCACACCTTACTACTCGCCATGCAATGCTGGCTAGTTTCAATCCATGGTTGGCATATAGTACATCTCATCCAGTCATTTGCAAATATTTTTCAAATAAATAATTTTTTAGTTTTTTGCTTTTTTTAATTTTGTTTGTATAGTGTATAGTGTATAGTGTGGTCAAAAAAACCCTACATTCACAAATCAAAAAAATACAATTAAATAGTTAAGATGTTTGCTCAAATGTTTGCTATGGTTATAAAGAAGAATAAATAGGCTTTGGGAAGGAAAAGTTTATTTGGTTTCATTTGGACTTTGGAGAAAGAAGTTACGCCGTATTTGCTGAGTGAGCTTAAAAAATCCTGTTTGGCCGATTTTGGAGCCAAACAAAGATGCATCGCTTCATAGAGTAACATGGCTGTCATCACGCAGTGATTTTGATTTGAGTACAACATTTGTTTTACACCAAATTATTTTAAACAATAGAAGGTGGGAGAGTAATTAAGGATTATAAAAATAATTATCCCGAGATTACAAAAGAACAAAGTAAGTAAAAAAAAAAATCCAATTTCCTCCAAATAAGAAATTCAAGATAAGATGGGTTTTGTAAGACCACAGTTACCGTTTGGTTCAGCAAGATTTCATGGTTTTAACCACAACGAAACTTGGGAGCACAAGTTTTGTATCCGCTTGAAAAAACAAGCAGGCGCTGCGAATTGAATTTTAAGTTTAATTCCCCCTATTTATTGACAGAAAAACTTCAGATTAGTTCTTCTTGTTGCACTTTATGGACGCTGTGAGTATACTGCATTTGTGCAAAATACTTACCTTAGTCATGCTTAAAACAAAAATCTCTGAGCAGTTTCATTATGGTCATGAATAAGACATTGAAATGAGTGAAGTGTAGTATAGTCGAGTTCAATCAACTGACTCGTTATGATTGTTGAACAATGGTTAATTTAATTTTTTGAAGATCTTTATTATAATTATGTTACACCATAGACCATTTTTTCAAACTGATATGTTTTTTGTCGAGAAGAAATCATAAAAATCTGAAATTGCATGTCTGTGACATGTCTTTGCTAAATGTTTATGGTATACGTCGGTGCAGTCTCTCCGCATTGTATCGATAAAATCGGCCAAACTGACTTTTTAGGTCTCTCCGCAAAATTGCCATAGTTTCTTAACCAAGTCCGAAAGACACAAACTAAAACATCTTCTGATAGCCTGTTTATCTCTGTAAAGAAGCAAAAAAAAAACACACTTGAAGCAAATAACGTTTAACCTTGAAAGAAAAAATCTTCCTGAATGTAAGGGCTTTTATTGACTCACACTGTACTTCATTAACATTGAACAAAATTCAGCTCCCGCTACGATGGACTACGGCAAAAACACTCTCTTCTATAACTGGCCTACTCAAATAATGAAATTTCACAAACTTGCGATTTAATATTTCCTTCATTAGCAACGTATCTTCATGTCACTCCCCGAAGTATTTGTTCTATTTCATTAAACAGGTTAATTTGCATACTGATGTAACTCGGAAATACTGACATTTTTTAAATACCACAGTCAAGGATACAGTTTTCCATTACAAACAATTAGCACTTACGGATACCAAGGTCACAAATTTCTCTCATCAATCACTTTAGGGCACACATCAAAAACGACGATCTATCGTATTACTTATGAGTATAATACCTCCTCAGAGCCTTCAGACACTTTTTCCCTCTTTTTTAAAAATTCTGTTGAGTAATCTTAGGTTGTCTTTGTTTAGTATTTATATTTATTTTGTTTTGGGTTATCTGATTAATTTATTATTTGTTTGTGAAATGTTTTAGGTAACTTAGGTAATTTTAGCCAGTTCCATTAGCCTTTCCGGAAAGTCCACATTCATCCGTTTGTTTTCTACTTGTATGTGTATTTTGTTAACGGGGGGGGGAGGGTGATGAATGAAAATAAAGTTATCTCGCCCTTTTGTGCATTGGGCAAGTCGCTTTGCAGGAAGGGCGCGAAATTCTATATGTTCCGACGACTACAAATTCTTCAAACAACTAGTAAATTTGAGTGGTACTCTCCTTTACAAAACCTCCTACTTCGTTTGAGGGCCATATTTAAAATATCTGTACTACCGCTACCACTACATAATTGAAAGAGGATTACTAGCATGGCCAAATTAGACATCAGTGTTCACTCTAGATCGATTATAATCTGGATGACCTTGTAGTCTGCCCATTTAAAGGGCGTGGTATTTAATAAGTAATTACAGTTATCAAAATACCCACTCCAAGTCACTCCGGTTATGAGGTATGATGTATTAGATATTTTAAGTTGGCTCCGGGAAAGGGGTATGAGACTTCGGACTCGTTATTCCTTGACCGCGGTCAACACACATACCACACACACACACCTACACACACCTACACAGACAAAGTACCACACACACACCACCCCACACACAAGGGTATAGTCCTATAGAGACGGGCGATCTCTCTTCTAAAGATTGATTTTTTGCCTAAAGTGATGGACCATTATGAAAAACAAGATACGCTATTTGCTCTTAAATGAAAAAAAGAAAAATATTTAATGTTTGAAAAATTCAACAACAAGTATAAAATAGCCAAGAAAAATTGACAGTACCCTCAACGTCGGGAAAATTTGAGGGACTGTGTCTATAAAAGATGACATTATTGCTTTAACGTAGAGACCTTAAAATATCCGAAAAAAATCTTCTGCACTTTCATTAATAACGCATCAAGAAGACATCTTCTTTGGAATCTTTAAGGTCCACGGGGTATTACTTACACATGTCGCCAAATTGATCCAATAATTAGCAGAAAAAGGGGAAATCAATCAAATGAAAATTGTCGTCGGGGAGGCTATTTCGCCAAATTAGGCCATGATCCTTTTGAAGCTTGAAAGTAGAAATCAACATAAAGAAGCAAACCAATTACAGCTTAAAACATGCCAATGCAATGGACTAACTTAAAAATTAGAGCATCAGCCCAGTAGGTTTGATCCAAAGAGAACGAAGATACCAAGATATGCACACGGGAAAATGAGAGAAAATATAACGTTTTGCAAAATGAAAGTTGCCTGGGGACCCGTGTTGCGTGTAGCTACACAGGAGAGGGTAAGTTACTATGGGGGTAAACTGTTTTGAAACAGGCTCTAAATCTAATGTAATATAGCTCAATTAATCCTTAGGTAAGCAGGAGTAAAAAATAGTCAATGGGGCACACGCGTGGGGTGCGTCCTTTCCAAGATATTGGGAAAAATAGGCTAAAGGTAATTTGTTTATTCAAGAAAGGTTCACCTCGTTGCATTACCCAGATTTGTTTGTAAAAATTTTTTTTAATGGTTTATGTAGACTGAATCCAAATATGAAATGCTTTTGCACTTTCGGCATGTTCTTGTTGTTATAATAGGAGGGGTAAAAAATTCCCTCTAGGACTCTATGGGACGGGGACGGGGTCATTATACCCCCCCTATGAAAGGGAACCAAACATATGCAAAATAAAAAGCAATATTTGAATAAGTATCATGAAATATTGATTTAAATACTTTTTTACAAAGAAATCTTGGTATTACAATTTGTTGACCTTTCTTGAATAAAACAAATGACCTTTAGCCATTTTCATTTCATTATCTTCATTTTCGTCAATGGAACAATTTGGTACCAATAGTTAGACCCAGATTCCGGATTACGAGTATTGAGTAATTAGTGAAAATTGATGTAATCGTATCACAACATGTTTAATACCGTAGGTAGTAATTTAAAGCCTTTTTAAAATGCGCGACGTAAACAATGGTACGTCATGGTGTAATATAAATTTGTGCTTTCTGGCCTGATATCATGAATAAAGTAACTACCTCTCCAAATGTGGACAGACCAACATTTTGAATGAGTGACATTTGTACCAACCCATGGAGTCCATTATATTCTCAGCAGTTGTGTATAACTAAAAAAAGTTGAAATACAATGGAAAACAATCTTATTGAACAATTTCGCGGCTCTTTTGGCAGCGAGAAATGAATTCTCTGAGTAAAACGGTCTTCCACTCCTTTGGATTGGGATGTTTATTATTTCCCCCCCCAGGTGGGACAATTTTCTTTAAAATACTGGTTACTCGACCGAGAACCTCAAAAATATTTATAAAAAGTTATTTGTTTAAATTTGCAAATCCAGGTCTGCTGCTTGGAAAAGCCAGGCTTTCAAAAAAACCCTGCCAATCAAAAAAAAAAAAAACCGGTTTATGCGATCGAAAAAAAAAGGTGGGTTTTTGATTTAAATGGCAGGGTATGCAGGCTAAAACTGTTAAAACAAAAATTTTTTATGAATCTCTTAAAAAAAAAAAAACAGGTATTGATTTGAAAAATTATTGTTCTAAAAAACTTGGCTGTCATCAAAAAGCTGGTTCAGTGATTTATCGGTCGAAAAATCATTGTTTTTAAACACTTTTTTTATCGAAAAGCCAGGTTTGTTAAACAAAACCAGCATATCAAAATTGATAAACCTAATTTGGCGATTTGAAACTACCCATATTTATTGCAGACATTTAATGTTTTTCGCCGAAAAAAACATTTGTGTGCATTGACCCATAGTACCCAACATCTTGAGTTTTTTGCGATTTCTCGGTTACGCACTCAAATTTCAAGGAGTTTTGCTAATTGTTGGATATGAATACGCTTCTCATGATATAACAAAAAATTCAATCCGCCCACGGCTTCATTAGAATAATTAGGTGGGTTCCTAGAACCCCCCCCCCCCTTGGGCACTAAACGGAAGTGAAAACATCAAGATATTTTACTAATTAAAAAATTAAAGTAATTAAATCTTGGGACTTATTGCTTAGATATATACCTAGGAGGCAATTTAATAATAATTAAAATAATTAAATCAAAGTAACCTTTATATGATGATATTTATGCTGATGATGAAGTTCTGAGGAAAAACATAAAAGATGGTATAAATTTGGCATATTTTGCAACATGATTATTTAATTGGTTATTTCTAGGAGTAGATATAATGAATTATTTTGGTTCACAAACCGATATGGAGTTGCTGAGGAGGGAAATGGCAAACCACTCTTTTCGGAGATGTGAAGTTTCAAATGGCATAGGTCATGAAGGTCAAGTTAGGATTTTAATTTTTATGGTGGGTATGTGGTTCTTAGGTGACCCACCATTTATTTGTGTTACTGTCATGAATCAAACTCCCATGGGAAAGTGTTTATTTGGGTGGGGTCCCTAGGAACTCCCCACCCCCCCCGGCACTAACGGAAGTTTTTTAGATTGGGCACTTAAGTGTGAATACATAACATCACCAAATTCATGATTTTATCATTTTTTGTATCAAGGGTATTTTTCATACCAAATTGTTTTGATTTAAATTAATATAACTCTGTAATAAAAACGTTTCTTGCCAATTATTTTCAAAATTGCATCTTCACCTTGTACAATGGCATTACACATATGCAAAACATCATACCATTAACAGGAGCGAGAAACCCCCGGTAATTACTCCAGTAAACGCTGCATTAGGAAAACTTCACGTCCATTAGGTTGGCTTCAATGAGGCCCGGCCTCATAACTATACTTAGCGTTGGTCAACAGAATGACAGAGTATGCATCCTAGTATTTACGACTGAGTTTCGGGAACGGACCCTGGACACTAACTAGGGTGTGGAAGGGCCACCACAGACAATGGAAACCTATCTGGTCTGCCCAACCCAGTGGAGCAAAATGCACAGCCAAGGACCTTGCAGAATTCAGTGAAAGAGCAGAATTGACACATCTCTGGCGGATATAATTTAGAACCACTGTGTTTGAAGAAGAAGGGTCCGCAGGACTCGTGTAAGATTCCAGTATTCTTGTATATTATTTGTAATGGTACTGCTTCTTTGCTATTGAAATTAAATTATCACTTTAGGTAAGTTTTCCTTTGATTTCCCCCTTCAAGTTGTATCGATTTGTAGGGAGTGCTTCAAACTGACAGAAGGAATTGGCAACCAAATACCCCCAAATTAGTCAGCGAGAAGTACACCACAGGAAATTGCATTTGACTTTGCCACAAGAGACTCCCACAAAGTGTTCTAGGTTAATATTAAACCTGCTGAGTCTAATGCTCTACCTAGGACAATGGCTTTTTAACC
The DNA here is from genome assembly GCA_023653785.1 of Ophioderma brevispina. Lineage (NCBI taxonomy): Eukaryota > Metazoa > Echinodermata > Ophiuroidea > Amphilepidida > Ophiodermatidae > Ophioderma > Ophioderma brevispina. The sequence continues at coordinate 21,752 of JAMKCH010024386.1, forward strand.
AAATGGCTTAAATAGTTCAGGGTCATCCTGGGTAAATTTTAGAATGCACAGATTGTTCTCAAATGCGGTCAAATTATTCATGATTTGGTATTAAACGTGTTATGATGTTTGACTTTCGGAAGTATAATTAAGGTGACATGCTAATAGAGCCCATAGGATCTATGGGGGATCAGCACTTAAGCCTCTTCTAAATAACTGTGAGATGATTAACATAAAGTATATTTAAACCAATTCGAAAAATATCAGATTTGTACTGTCGTACAACTACAATAGGTTGTTAGATATAGTTTTTAAACTATATTGTATTTAATCGGTAGGATCAGAGGAACTCACACATTTCAATCCTTATGAAACATTTACAGATTTATCTCTGTATTTGCGCCCTTCCCTAAAAATGCTAAAGGATTCCAAGGTGCATCACAAAGATTTTTTGAAATCAGCGGGTTATTGTTGCTTAAAACCATCAAACATCTGTGCAGAGTCTTCAAACTATTTTGCAAGGTCGTTAATGGACTACCGAGGATATTTTTATTAAGGTCAAATGGCTGTATAGGGATTTTGGCTGCGGGAACAGAGTTATTACCGGGTTATATTATACTAGAAGCACAAATTTTTTTCGTGAAGGGATTCGTATATGATAGATCGAAATTTGTGAACCATAGCTTCTATGAGTTTACTTTTTAAATCAGCCTTGGAAACCGAATTAAAGTTCAATCCATAATCACGAACCTCCAAGTAAATATGCATAAAATATAAAATGTGTGATTCCACACCAATCAGTGACCCCATGATGATATCGATCTTGCAAATATTGAGGTTATAGCGTAGAGAATACCGAGAGAGAGAGAGTGTGTGTGTGTGTACAGCGGTCCCAAATAAATGCAATCCTCAAAGTGGGTGCTATATTCAAAATTACTTAACAAATTGAAATTGCGTTAGTTCATAAAACCTAAACATTCTCTCCCACCTACGGCTCATTTTTCATCTGCTTGCCTCATGGTGAGAACAAGGCATTACGTAAGTACACCACAATTTAAGTCGTTCAAAGTTTTATGAATAATACACAATCAAAGCATGCACAGCTTAATTACTTAGATGTTTTCTTCTTATCTGTTTAACGGGTTCAATTAACCTCAGATAACCCTGTCAACTAATATTAAATTTAAAAACAACCTATTTTGACAAATCAGGGGAATTTTTATGTTCACAAGACATCTGGCAAACGTTCTCTGTTCACAATGAATCTGTCATAGGCATTGATGTAACTGTTTGATTTTCAGTGGTACTTTTGTTGAGGGCGTGTGTTGCGTTGTTTCAATCACAAAACGGGTCATACCGACTAGGAAGTCGTCAACACCCGTCAACTACTATTGCCCTTCATTGGTATTTTGATCCCTCCAGTTCATTTACAATATTCACAGGATTGTCAAACCACACCAAAGGTAAACAGTTAGTTTGACCAAGTGGCGAGGTTAATATTTTAAATATTTGAGGTAGGAAACACTGTGGCCCTACAGACGATAAAAGGCCGTGATGAAAACACACCGACAATTATTTTAGTAATTTATTTTGAAGAAATAAAAAACCAGACAGGATAGTTACCGGAAGATTTTTGTTATATTAGTTGAAGACATTGAGTCCAACTTGCAAGGTGAACCGCTTCAAATGATATTTAGCAAACGGAATGGGGTTAATTTGAGGTAGCGTTGCATAATAGCTTTGTGTTCAAAACAGTGAACGTATCAAAAAAAAAATCGGACAGAATATACAAAATTTAATTTTTTAGGTTTTTTCTTTTTTTAAAATTTTAACAATATCAGTATTTGAAAATTATAGGACCAACTGCAAGTGATGCATTTATTTTTGGGCACTCGTATAACTATGTAACTCAAAGCTATTTCTGCACAAGTTGGGGGCGTTGGGTTCATTTCACAAAGTCTTTGTGCCAGAAATCTTCCTTTCTGAGATAGCATATCCTAACTAGGGTGAGTGTATCATTCCGAAAGTATTTTTCGACAAAAACTGAGTATATTTAAGTACTGTCATTTTCTTTCAAAAAAACTCCTTAGGCAAACGTAGTCTTTGCAATAAAAAGCTTTCTATGAGATGGTAGTGGTTTGCGATACAATAATGTGACTAAGAGGATAGGATCAAACTGAAAATGCTTTGTAAGCAAGACATATCAGGAATTTATATCTATGTAAGTGAAATTTTGTGTTCAGCCATTGATAGCATGTACTTTTGCCATAACTGATTTTCCCTAATTTTTATGCAAAACTCGTAACTTGTAATTCTAAAATGGTGTAAATAAGAAATCAAAAAATTTTGAAGAATAGAGAGAAAAAGATATGATAACTATATTAAAAGTCTTCAATCCTGCTATTTCTAATGTATAAGAAAATGCAAAACGGATGAACTTTAAAGGCAAATAATAAGAGGCCGCTTTTTGAGATACGTAGTTTTGCCATAAAAGAGCAGCTCAAAGGATTCCACGAACCATTGTGTCTACAAAATATTTCCCAAAAGTGAGTAGGAATATGATGCCTTGAATTAAATTCCACTTGTTGCTATTTGAACTCCGCAAAATGAATAATGCAGCTCTGTGTCGGGTTCTTTTTTCAAAGTGAATGAAAATGGTGAACAACCAAATGATATAATGTTTCCGTGATATCAAACCATGTATTACTGGGTTACAGCACGAAGACGGCGCGATTTACACTTGTGGTTAGTTGTGTTACATAGAGTATTATCAAAACTTTTGTTGAAATGTTAAATTCTATGGTTTTGTTGCATGGTAATGCACGCACAAAAGACAGGAAGGAAGAAGGAAAGGAAGAAAGAAAGAAGGAAAACGAAGAGCATTGGGTCCAGTGGAAAAGCGCGGACTTGTTTTCATTAGAACGTTCAAATCGTTGAGTTCGAGCCACACTTCTTCTCAACGTGTTTGGGCCTGGACAAGATACTTAATCTCTGAACTGTTCGACCCAAGCGAAAATTGGGGAGCTGTTTTGGGGAATATCACATAAGTGCTGATGAATTGTGCGCTTGTAAAACGCATGTCTCTTGAGCAGACACCTAGATGAAGCGATATGATTGTGACTATTTCCTGAAGGCGGCTGTCTACGGGGATTAATTCCATATAAAAATGATTCTTATTATTATTTAGAAGAACAAGGGCTAACCCTGTCATAAGGCATTCGCGTACCTAAGGCAGGTAGTCCAAGCTCAGATCAAAATACAAAACGGTACGAAGTCCACATTTTATTGCATTGGTTGTAAAGCCACGTCATCCTTTAATCTTACCTTAACAGAAATTGACATGGCATTTTATTCCAATCATGTTGCGAAACGTCATCACTCTTTAAATGCATGACGGGAGATTTTCCGTGCAAAGGTCATAAAATTGTTGAAGATTACTTCAAATGGTTCAAACTTGAAACAATGCGCGTTATATGTCAAGGACGCCACAGTGGATTTTTAAACAAGATCATTTGAGCATAGATGTTTCTTCTTGTAATGTTATTCTTCAATATCTCAGCGCAAGTTATAACAAAAGTTCTGATATGGGCGTACGGACGTTAGGGCAGTTTCTATATAGAGTTACCGTGTGATTATTTTTACTTCAGGTGGTCTTACGGATAACGCGATAATCGTTATGCGCTCTATTCCATAAGACGACCTGGAAAGTGGAAAAATATCACTGCAGAATCTATTATAGCACAGCGGATTAAAACTCAACCAGCAGTTACTTGCCGGTTACGCGCGGTCCTTATCTTGCGGATCATTGCAGAGCTTCGATCAGAGCAGGGACGGGACCGGGACATGAAACAACGGCCAATAATGCAGCCGGTACCTACGGCGGTCCGGTAAGTACGTAATCCAGTTCTAAAATTGAAAAAAAAAAGTGTGCCACGTAAAATGAAAAACCAGTGTTTACAAATTCTCAAAAAGACTCGAAAAAATATCGAAAATCATTGTGGGAAAAAAAATGAATGCGGCACAGGCAACGATTGCTGTTTAACTTTTCCCTGTCTACGAGTACCGAAGTAACGACAATAACGTTCAATTTTCTCCGCTAGGTTCTATAGGTTCAGAGCAATTACGATACATATCCAAAATAAAAACATAGTAACGGACCCTCTGAATTGCAAAAACATTCATAGAACCTCTTCGTTTTCCGGAGATATTTGAAGAGTTAGTTTCACTTACACACTTCTCTATGACGGACTGATTACGTTAATCTCCTCACGCAGTAGTAGTATCGGTTAGATAATATCTTTGGCAGGATGTTTGTGACACAGACTACACGAGGAAATACCTTACCGACCGCCCTAGCGGCACCAGCAACCCCGGGTCTAAGTCATATGACGTATGGACATGACAGCAGAATATCGAGTCGGAACTATCAAATCATTCTGTGCAAGGACGTAGTGGAATTCATCAAGGAGACTTTCAGGTCAAAGTGTGTTACTTCAAACCTGAAAGAGGTCGTGTCAAGATGTGTACATTATGTTGAAATATTGGTGAGAAATAAAATGTATTTCAATGGCGGGTGCCCAGGGGTGGTCGGGTTTGTCACCACTTTGGTGAATCACATGCCAATTCCCTAGGTTGTTTATTCCCGGGAAAACTTGCATTAACCGCTAGTCAAGGAACGGTAGTTTTTTCGGCTTACCCCAAGACATTTGCTGCAAGTACAGCAATGTATTATAAACAGCAATGACGGGGTATACGATGCATTACGGAGTAATGTTATTGTTACTTTCAGCATAAACCAATTTGTATGGCATTGGTACTACCTCTTATGGTAATATCTGGTTTTCTCAGAAAATCCAAAACACAAAACATCCAAACTCGGGTTCGTTATTTACAAATTGATTTATACTGTAAGATAAGAATAATATTTTTCTTTATTTATAGTTGTTGATATGTTAATAAAAAAAGAAGGGGTTTCGTATGCTTTGCTTGTTGCATGTTTTGCAGTAAATGCCCGGGTTAGGGTATTTAGAGGTCAATAAATAGAACCGATTTTAGTGGACGGGTGAGGGTGAGTCAGAAAAAAGTACAACCATGGGGATTTTTATGAAGAGACCTTATGAAAGTACCCAAATTAATTCCTGATTTAAATAGCCTGTTTGATCAGCTTTCACAATAATTTAAATTTTGAATCATCAAGCCATTCAAAGGCTACAGTTATTTGGTGAAGTATCAATTTTATCGCCGAAACAAAGTGCACATCAGTGCACAGAAAATGAGATTGGAGAGGTGAGAAGCAGGATAGAAAGCGGGCACTGGTAAGGAATCAATATCTTAACACAACCTAAAGGACAATGCCTGAATCCTGGTCTGAATGCTTTGATTGTGTCACAAAAAACATGGCTAGATACACTGAAATTCTGTCAGGGAGGTCAACACTTGGTTTTCTGTTCCAGAAATTGCCACGAACTGCCACCTTCCCCTCCGGAAACTCTTTCCTGTTTTTACTGTTTTTTACAGAATGTAAACATCAAATTGTTTTCAAACATGTGAAAGTGATTTCATTAGGGTCCTTTTCATTATGTCTGAAATTTTTTGCCATTATGTCGCTTTAAATGTCAGCAGTTCAATAGCTTCAACATAAAACTACGTGCTGAGTTTGAAAAATATGGAAAACGTCGTTTTCCAAAATTATACTCTTAGGGCCCATGGCATGTTTTAGCAGTAGCAAGATTAAATGATAGCCTATGATACCGCATA